>JALPQI010001219.1:0-129291 GCA_025490895.1 Thaumatotibia leucotreta | reverse complement strand
ATTTTCGTGCGCTGGGGCCCCATGAATCTAAAGTTTCTATGCCAAACGGTACAAATCGTACTCTTTGCCTCTTATATTTATTACGTTTAATCAGCCTATGTGTTAAATCTAGATTGATTTCCTTTCTACTCGTATTTCTATGATAGCGTAAGGTCAGCAAAACTTCTCATGAGCCATGCCACTTTACATCATCTCAGCCCACTACTCGACGTAGACCTCACCTATTAACTATGCGTATAATATACGCCTTAAGAGGTAAATACCCATAATCGCCACGCTGAGCAAGTGGATTGGCGATCGCAGTAATGTGTGAGATCGAGAAGTTCTATGGATGATGACGCTGCCCATCATCAATCTTCTATCAAAGAATAGTCAGTGACACTTAAATCCCTTAGTCGGCTCTTACGACACCTGCGGGAAGACCTGGGGTGGTGACAAATGTATTCTTACTGCTGTCACCACACAGCTCACTTGATAGGGACGATTGGCGGAAAATAGGGGAGGCTTTTGCACAGGACATTGAATAAGGTATATAAAAAATCCTAAACATAATATCGATACCTATGTAATGTGCATGGAAACTTATCTACATATATATTTCTTCCAGAACTAGGTACACTAATTACCAGCAATTATGTGCAAAAGCAGTCTAAACAACATTCAAGCGATCATACATTTCACATCCGCTTCCTCTGTAGCCGTACCATGAGTTGTCAAGTACCAGCAGTGTTATTCACTAAGGAAACCGCCTTGCTATCAGCGCTGTATCAGCGCTGCGGCAGCGTCGAGCCTAAAAATGGTATTCACTAATGCACTTTAAACGACACTAGCGCTCGGCGACGAATGCGGTGTGAGCTGGAACTACACTGCGTCGAGAGTTACCGCCTACAGTTCGACGACGAGCTGTTCTACGTTAGTGAATACCGTTTTTCGCAGCGCTGCGCTCGACGTCAAAGTGAAGGCTGTCTCGTCGTCGAGCTCGTTGATGAACGCAGCGTCGAATGTGTGAATAACAGAACAAATTTAATATGAATAGCATTGCTGGCGGTTCTCTAAATCATCTCCGAAAATTGTTTGTACGAATATTACATCGCAACCAATTTTTCGGATAAAGTCATTTCGCCGAAAGATCATGTTCCAATTGAATCTTATGAAATCGTTTCATTTCCCAACTAAATGGTTGGCAATAATATCTTTGGGCTTGGTTTTTAATTGGAACTTTTTAATTCGTAAATTTCGAGGATTTTTCTCTGTCATTCAAACAAAGGCGTCATTAGAGTGAGAGAGACAAATCCTCGAAATTCACGAATACCTTAGGTCACTACGAAAGTTTTGAGATACAAAGAAAGTATACAATATATTCAAATAATGTTTATTACATTTTCTCAAAGTACTCTCCTTTAGCTTCTATACATCGGTTCATCCGCCTAAACCACGAGTTAAAGCATTCCCGGTACTGTTCCTTAGGAAGGTCTTCTACGGCCTGCATATAGGCATTCCGAGCATCCTCAGGGCTATTGAACCGCGTATCTCGGAGTCCGAGTTTGATTTTTGGAAAGAGGAAAAAGTCGCACGGTGCTAAATCTGGGCTATACGGAGGATGGCACAACTCTTTAATTTCTGTACTCTTCAGAAATTCTTTAGTTATAATGGCCTTATGTGGCGACGCATTGTCATGGTGCAAAAAGAGCCCTCTCAAACCTGACTTAGGTCGGTTTTGCTTTAAATTATTGAACACTGTGGCTAAACATACTTCAGTATACCACTGAGCATTCACAGTTTTTTGGTTATCTAAAGAAATTGTAGCCACATGACCACTTGCAGAAAAAAATGTGGCTACCATTTTCTTCCCAACGCTTCGCCCTCGTTTCACCTTCGTTGGAGGTTCATCATCGGGAAACACCCAAATGGTCGATTGTCGTTTTGTTGGTGGATCATATTGGTATATCCAGCTTTCATCTCCAGTAATAATGTTAAAAATTGACCGTCCTTCACCCTGATCAAATTTTGTGAGCATATCTTTGCACCATGTCACGCGAGCTATTTTTTGTTCAGCAGTTAGCGAGTGAGGTACCCATCGCGAACATAATTTCCTGACTCCAAGTTGGTTGTGTAAAATTTCATTAATTGCTGGCGATGAAATCTTAACAACCTCTTCTACCTGTTTATAGGTCACTTTCGGGTCTTCTTTAATAATTTTTTTAACAATCTGGACGTTTTCTTCTGTCACCGCAGTCGCGGGACGGCCACATCTTTCATCATCGTCCAAGGAGAATATCCCGCGTTTAAATTGAGAAAACCATCTGAAAACTGTTGCACGCGATGGGGCATAGTCCCCAAACGCCGAAACTAATCGTTCTCTGCACTGACATTCATTCAACCCAAATTTGAAATCGTACAAAATCATCGCACGAAAATGCTCTCGTTTAAAATCCATCTTTGACGAAGAAAGCCCGCGGATTTGTGTGAAAAAACAACTGTCATTTTTTTATTTTTAAATCTATGGTCGATCTGTTTTCATTTTTCGAATTATAAATATATTTTGTTTAAAATATTGTACAAGTCAGGAGAGTTCTTTTTTCAAATTTTGAATATCTCAAAACATTCCTAGTCGCCCACGTATAGGTTTTCGCGGTAGGGCCGCAGGGCCTTAGCAAAGTTAGCAGTAGCAAATGATGCAAAATTTAAGAGATAAAGGTTCGTGTTGTTGATCAACTTGATCGCTCATAGAAATGAGATGTAGTCGCCCTTTTTCAGTGCTAAAAGTTGTTAAACACAAAATTAACTACTTAACGCAAAGATTATGAAGTAAAATTTTGTATTAATTAAAGGCCTTTAGTTACGTACAATTTTTTTTGCAATCGATGCCACTAAGTATGATCGTTCGCGATGCGTTTAACCATGTTTAACCCAAAACTTAATGTAGGGATAGAAAGCAAGTTCGCGATGGAGGTGATGGACTACTTTACGTATCGACCAAACATTAAAGTAAACGTTACTCGCCAACTCGTAGTGACCACACTGGAGACATAACAGGAAATATAACCAAGGTCCGGTGAATGGGTTATGGATTAGATTGGAACGAAGGACTTGGCGTAGTACCTATATACATACATCAGCCTATGATAGTCCACTGCTGGACGTAGGCCTCTCCTATTAACTTTGCATATAGACGGTAAATGCCCATAATCGCCACGCTGGGCAAGCGGATTGGCGATCGCAGTAATGACGACGCTGCTGCCCATCATCAATCTTTTATAAAATAATGGTTAGTGACACTTCAATCCCTTGGTCGACTCTTACGACACCCGCAGGAGGGGTTGGGGTGGTGACAAAATTTTCAAATACATTTAATGTATTCTTACTGCCGTCACCACACGGCGTACCTATATACCGGTCAATTAATAGGCCACATAAGGGTTACCAGCATTACGAAATCTGTTACAAGATTTTTTTTTAGTATACATTCAACAAAAAAAAAAAAAGTTTACTTTGTTTTTGGATTGGTACTTATAATATTATGGTTTTCACTCTAAATCGTGAGCACTTTTGATCCTGATAGGAGAATTCATCGTCCCAAGGTTTTTCCAATTCCGTTACCATTTTTTCATACAACTTACATTTTGTATGGTGGTATAAAAATCTTCTCCTATTCGGATCAAAAGAGCTCACGATACTGAGTCGAATACCTGGGCAGTTTCACTTCTAGGGACACCCAATTAGCTTAACTCTCACAAAAAAGTTAACTTCGATGTCAGCTTTGTAACGATAATTAAGCATTAAATATTAACAAAAATATTTTTTTATCATTTCATCCAGAAAGAATACGCGTATATGCAATATAAAAACACGAATAAAGTGGATTTACGTTAATATTTCATGCTTAATTGTCGTTACAAAGCTGACATCGAAGTTAACTTTTTTTGTGAGAGTTAAGCTAATTGGGTGTCCCTAGAAGTGAAAATGCCCACCTACAGTTTACACCAACGTGCTCATTCAATATTCGTCGAAATTCGTTGATTTCATAGAGTGGGGGATAGAATAAGCATTCGCTCGTTTGGTATAAATCCACCTTTATGTTACAAAAAGTGAGGTGGACTGCTTTGAAAAAAAATGGCCTATGGCCTGTAATTTACAATTTAATTTATAAACATTTGTATAAAGGCAGAAGAGGAAAGGTATTTTGCAGGTCATAATCATTAGTCCTTACAAAACCTTGCCCTCCGTCCGGTGACTCACCGAGCACCGCCATGTTACTTCACTCGCACTTGCATTAGTCCAGTCAACGCGGTTTTTATTGTATGCCCGAACAATTTATGTATAGCATTCGTAAAGGTGCATTCGCTCATTCTATCCCCCACTCTACGAAATTCGTACGTTATACTAAAAGGTGATTCGTCGGAATTCGTTGATTTCGTAGAGTGAGGGATAGAATGAGTGAATGCTTGTTTGGTCTAAATGCACCTTCAGTAGAATCGAATAAATGCAAAGAAACCTAAAGTTTTAGGTACCTACTTTATTCTATAACCATGCACTTTTAGAACACACCGTCAAATTTTTACCCAAAAATTATTTAAATACGTACGGCGGAAGTGGCCGTGTGGTAACAGTGCAGCAAAAATACATTTGTCACCACCCCGCCTTTTCCCGCGGTTGTCGTAAGAGTCGACTGAGGGATTGAAGTGTCACTGACCATTCTTTGATTTGATTGATGATGGGCAGCAGTGGACACATTACTGCGATCGCCAATCCGCTTGCCTAGCGTAGCATTACCTAATGTGTCGATTGTGAGCATTTATTTCCTCATGCGCCTGTACGCATTTGATTGATGATGGGCAGTAGAGCAGCGTCATCACATTGGACACATTACTGGAACAAATGTTACAATTTCGAGACTAATGCCGTTATATTAACGTGATAAACGTCTATCAAATCTCCATCAGATAATTATTATTTTGTCCTTATCTGTCAAGTTTAATGTTTTCTTTAAGTAGAATGGGACAAAATAATTAGCTAATTAATTTCCGCGTCAGTTTGATGCATCTAAATGGGTGTGTATTTATCGGAGTAAATGAAGTTCGTATGAGTCAGAGACGAGAAATGCAAAGATTACAGGCAGGTACAAGAGGAATGATACAAAAAACGTGCCAAGCACGAGCTGTGCTGTTTTGCCAGGTTCTGTGTGATAATAAAAAAACAGGATGTTTAGCCAAGTTGCCAATCGCTAACGCTTAGTAGCGTATCGTAGTTTTCCTTCTCTGTCACTCTTTCATATTAGTGCGACAAAGACAGTTAGCCTTTCGTTTACAATTGACGATTAAGCGTTAGCGACTGACAACTTGTCTAAGCACACTGTTATTTAATCATTCGGTCCCACTATTTCTTGACGGAAATGAAAGAACTACTGTGAGCATTTTAACCTTTATGGACACCCTATTAGCGCGACATTAAAAAACCCGAATTGCACTCAGGTTCGTATTAGTACATTGTGTATTAAGGACGGTAAAAATGAAATTGTGAACGAGTGTGTTACTTCACACGAGTTCATAATTTGTGTACCGCCCGTGGCATACACAATGTTTTTCATCACACCCGTGGGGCAAAAAAACGTAATAAAACAATGTCTTTTCCCAAAACTAGTCTAAAATGGTGTAAATCATTTCTCAAAATCAGGGACGACTTAAATTTATCAGTTTTTAAACGGTTTTTATTAACTTCACCGCGTATCAACTGCGTCGATGCTTCAAATCTTGTGATCGATTTTTCGACCACTTCTACTGCACCGAAATCAATAAAATTTGGAACTCTTATCAAGTCCCCATGACAATGCAATATTATAATATTTGTATCCTTGTATCCTCAAAGCCTGATGCTGCAGACGTACTGCTTACCTTAACCGAGAGTGTTAGACACGTGAAAATGAAAGTGTAGCATGTTTGGCATAATCAAATACTAACAGCCTGATCTTGACTTCCAACTCCTCACTCCTGATGCTGCAGTACTGCCTACAATAACCGTAAGGTTTATCTTTTATCGATATCTTGATTTTAAAGAAGTTCTTTAGATATTAAGTAGAAACATGCGAATTTAATACTAACATCCAACTCCTCAAATCTGATACTCCAGTGTTACTGCCTGCCACAACCGCTAGGTTTAGCGATATGTAGATTTTGCAGTACTGCTTTAGACATTTGGTAGAAACATACGGATTTAATTATCATCATCATCATCATACCAGCTGAAAGACGTTCACTGGTGAATATAGGCCCCCCAAAGATTGCCACAAAGACCGGCCCTGTGACACCCGCATCCAGCGACCTTCAGCAGGTCATGAGTCCACCTTGTGGGGGACCTACCCACGCTGCGCCTTTCGGTACGTGACCGCCACTCGAGAACCTTACCGCCCCAACGGCCATCGGTTCCACGCAATCCACGCGCGACGAGCCCCGCCCACTTCAGCTTAGGGATTCGAAGAGCTATATCGGTTACTTTGGTTCTGCTGTGGATGGTCTCATTTGTAATCCAATCTCGCAGAGAGACTCTTAGCATAGGCCTCTCCATTGCCCTTTGGGTGACTTTGAGCCTTCTTATGAGGCCCATTGTAAGCGACCACGGTTTAGTACCGTATGTCATTGCTGCGGCCCTCCGGCTGATAGACTCATAGGGTGACAGCGTGAGTGATTCGCGTAGGGCGAGCCCTCGCGCCTACGTCCCTCCGGCTGATAGACTGACAGCGTGAGTGGTTCGCGTAGGAAGAGCCGTCGGGCCTGCGGCCCTCCAGCTGATAGAGTGACAGCGTGAGTGGATTGTATAGGGAGAGCCGTCGGGCCTGCGGCCCTCCAGCTGATAGAGTGACAGCGTGAGTGGTTCGCGTAGGGCGAGCCGTCGGGCCTACAGCCCTCCAGCTGATAGAGTGATAGCGTGAGTGGTTCACGTAGGGCGGGCCGTCGGGCCTGTGGCCCTCCAGCTGATAGAGTGACAGCGTGAGTGGTTCGCGAAGGACGGGCCGTCGGGCCTGCGGCCCTCCAGCTGATACAGTGACAGCGTGAGTGGTTCGCGTAGGGCGAGCCGTCGGGCCTACGGCCCTCCAGCTGATAGAGTGACAGCGTGAGTGGTTCGCGTAGGGCGAGCCGTCGAGCCTACGGCCCTCCAGCTGATAGAGTGACAGCGTGAGTGGTTCGCGAAGGACGGGCCGTCGGGCCTGCGGCCCTCCAGCTGATACAGTGACAGCGTGAGTGGTTCGCGTAGGGCGAGCCGTCGGGCCTACGGCCCTCCAGCTGATAGAGTGACAGCTTGAGTGGTTCGCGAAGGACGGGCCGTCGGGCCTGCGGCCCTCCAGCTGATACAGTGACAGCGTGAGTGGTTCGCGTAGGGCGAGCCGTCGGGCCTACGGCCCTCCAGCTGATAGAGTGACAGCGTGAGTGGTTCGCGTAGGGCGAGCCGTCGGGCCTACGGCCCTCCAGCTGATAGAGTGACAGCGTGAGTGGTTCGCGAAGGACGGGCCGTCGGGCCTGCGGCCCTCCAGCTGATAGAGTGACAGCGTGAGTGGTTCGCGTAGGGCGAGCCGTCGGGCCTACAGCCCTCCAGCTGATAGAGTGACAGCGTGAGTGGTTCACGTAGGGCGGGCCGTCGGGCCTGCGGCCTTCCAGCTGATACAGTGACAGCGTGAGTGTTTCGCGTAGGGCGAGCCGTCGGGCCTGCGGCCCTCCAGCTGATAGAGTGACAGCGTTAGTGGTTCGCGTAGAGCGAGCCGTCGGGCCTGTGGCCCTCCAGCTGATAGAGTGACAGCGTGAGTGAATCGTGTAGGGCCAGGTGTCGGGCCTGCGGCCCTCCGGTTGATAGGCTGACAGCGCAGGTGGTTTGCGTAGGACGTGCACTCGGACCTGCGCGGTCCTCCAGTTGATGTACAGAGAGTGCGAGTCTCTCGGATTCACGTATTGCGTACCATAGTGCCGTCGGGCCTATGGCCTTCCGGTTGATAGATTGTATGGATTGACCCTTTAGGCCCTCGGTTCGCGTCGGACTTTCCGTCAGACCTGCGGTCCTACAGGTGGTCGACTCAGAGAATGAGTTTATATTTTTTAGTCTCGAAATTCGACTTGTATAAAAATTTAAACTTGAAATTCTCAATAAACCAAATTGATTGATATATTCCTTATTGTCAGATCTCTGTTATCTAAGGTACTTATTGTATGAATAACACGTCCATTTGAGATACTTCGGGCATTCAACCTTACATTAACCACGCCGAGCTTTTGGTTTTTATTTGTCAATCGAGATATTAAAATTAAAAAAATGATATTGTACTTCTAAAAATATCTATTCAGCAGGGATTCGCCTCCCGTTACGCATAAAATAATGTCCATTACGTTTACATATGTGTCGTGATTCGTGATGAAAGCGCGAGAGTATAAACGCTACTGTCGCTACTAAGCATACATAATTGTATTACATATTACAAACAACATCGGTATAGTATCGGAAATTAAGTTAACAATTACACTAAAAACTTGAAAATAAAATAAGTAAAAAAAGTTTTAAGTTAAACGGTTTTTATTGCACCAAAAACTAGAAAATAAAAATTTGTTATAACTAACCGTAGATGCAACTTTCTGTAGATTACTCACGTGAAACTATTATCACTGTAGTTTTCCCAAGTCGGATGCTGAAAGCCACGTTTAGCCTCTATGTCAGTGGATTAAGCGTTACCTAATCGGAAACTTTTACTAAACTAAAATAAAAACGTGGGGCGTTAATGAAGAAAGAAACATACAGGTTCAAAATATGTAATTGTAGCTTTAATTTTGCAATTAATCATCCATCTGTTCCATCACTTCCACAGAGGTAAATAGCTTTTATTAAGGCCAGAACAAAACTTATTACACTATTGCTGTCTTGATTTATATGTGTGTTCTTAAATAACTATAGTGACTTAATCACAATTGCGTACCTACGCCCCACGTTTTTATTTCAGTTTAGTAAAAGTTTCCGATTAGGTAACGCTTAATCCACTGACATAGAGGCTAAACGTGGCTTTCAGCATCCGACTTGGGAAAACTACAGTGATAATAGTTTCACGTGAGTAATCTACAGAAAGTTGCATCTACGGTTAGTTATAACAAATTTTTATTTTCTAGTTTTTGGTGCAATAAAAACCGTTTAACTTAAAACTTTTTTTACTTATTTTATATAATCGGAGTTTAAGCTTGATGGGCGTTTAATTTTATATTTTATCGCTTGTAGTTTATAACATTAACAGAAAAACCTAAAGTAGTGCCTAGAGTCTTTTTTATGCAACTAATGACAAAATTTTATTGCATGTTTGAAATAAATTCTTTTTTCTAAGGCACTAGTTGTTGTGAGCTTCGTAATAGGGCCAATCAACTTTTACATCGACATAGGTATTCTTTCTCCTGCGTTACTTTTCATGAACTTATAAATGTACGTCAATTAATACTATACACATATTTACAATGAAAAACCGTTGGAATCTAAATGTATCGATGTGAACTTGCGTGAGGCCTAACGCATGTACAATTTATAAGCATTTTTTCTAGGAAACTTGATGATATTGTCACCTGCGTTGCGGAACAAAATAGTGTCGATCGAAAAGTTGATTGGCACAATAAGAAATTATGGTCTACGGGACCCTAAAAAGTGGTTAGAACCGCACTCAGGCAACTGACACCATCTGACACCCCTGCGCCTTACATCTCATTGGGGCCATTTGGTATACATTATATACATATACATCAACTATATCATAGCGTCTGGAGCGTTCAAAAAATCTGATTTCGCCTATATCGTTATGGCAATAGCGATAAAGCTACCGCTACCGAACATAGTTAGGTGTGGTATGTATAGATCATCTAGTCTTAAGGTGCATTTAGACCAAACGAGCATTGGCTCATTCTATCCCCCGCTCTACGAAATTCATTCGTTACACAAAACGTGATTCGTCGAAATTCGTTGATTCCGTAGAGTGGGGGATAGAATGAGCGAATGCTCGTTTGGTCTAATCTAAATGCACCTTTAGAATCTCACGTTACTCGTAGTAGGTAACATCTATTTCTTCCGCATCACTGGTTTCGTCTGGTGTTGTGTTGTGAGCCATGAAATTATAAGTTTAATCCCTGTGTCATGACTGTCAAAAGAAAAAAGTCATTAGTGTCATTACACATTTTGCGTACCTATTCTGCGTGGCTTGCTAAGCGTGACAAATTATAGGTACTTACTAAAACAGTATTTCCTCTACTTTTAAACGTAACCCGCGTGCTGTTTTAATAGATTTTTCATCCAGTTTTAGTCATTAAAATTTGTATACAATACACATGACGTAAGTCTATTACAACTCTGGATCGTAATTATCTACAAGTATGATAATTATTGAACTGTACTTTTTCATACCTTGTCTTAGAATACACGAAATCATGACAATTTAGTATCTTTTCAATATGCCGATTTATCACTGAGACGAGGTAGGTACTAAACGGCACTATAAAATACCTTGACACTATGTAAAGTCCATTTCAAATACGAAGGCCTGATTCCACTTGACAAAGTCATTAGGCGTCAACAATAGGATCAGTGATAACAAAAGATACCTAGCCAGACCCTTTTGTCCCGTGATATTCTTTGCATACATATCGGTGGACGACACGTGCCAGTTTGTAGTGGACCAATTAAATGACAGAAGTTTGGAGTGGCATCGGGCCTTCGTATTTGAAATAGACTATACCTATGTACAGTCAAAGGCAAAATAAGGTGTATATAAAAATGCTCAATAATATGCCCCAGTGCACTTTAATTCTGTGGAATAAGAACGTCGTAACATATTTATTAGAAGATATACAAGTTGTCCACGAGGAAAGGGAAAAATTCTAACAGCATATTCCTGAGACTAAAAGAAGCAAAAAAATGTTAAATGACTTTTGGCAAATCCGCAAAACAATTTTTTTTTTTTGTTTTGAATGCCTAAATAACAAAAAAAGGATTTATTTATCATCGCAAAAAAATGCACTTTAAAGTTTTTTTTTACATTTGCTAGGTAATTAAAGATATTTTTGTTCATTTGATGTCTGTCAACATGGTGACAAAATCGTTTCCTAAAATGCGTTTATCATAGCAATCAAATTTTCTCTTAAAATAGACTGAATCCAGAAAACATCATTTGACATTTTTAACTTCAAATTAGGTCAGAAATCAGCTGTTGAATTTTTTCCCATTCCTCACATTGTATTTTTTTGGGCAGTGTTGGCAGACCTCCCACAAGATGGTCCGACGACCTGGTCAAGATTGCGGGAACCCGCTGGAAGCAAGCAGCGCAGAACCGGTCATATTGGCGATCATTGGGGGAGGCCTATGTCCAGCAGTGGACGTCTTTTGGCTGAAATGATGATGATGATATATTTTTGCAGTTGACTGTAATACAGTTCAATACAGTAGGTACATATGGTTTGAGCCTCGAGGGAATCCCAATGACTTTTTAATTTATCTTTTTGGTTGTGTTCGTTTTTTAAAACCGGTGAAGTGAATTTAAGGAAAATGCATTATGTACTTGTAACGATTGCATCTTGTTTATTATTGAACTTGCAACGCGACAATCACCTGATTTAAAATGAAGTTCTTACACGTGTATCGAACGACTTTTTTCATAACAAGTACCTTAAAAAGAGAAATTTACGCACACGAACAGTGCGCAAAGTTAACTTTTCCGCACTAGTTTTGAAAGGTAGTTTTTTTATCGGGATTATGATGTCTCCTTTTCATTGCCTGACAGATAATATTCATTTTGACAAAATATTGTGAAAGAGGCTCTTAATGACGGACGAACCACGAAGGAAGTGTAGCCTTCCTCTCGCACTCATGAATTCATACGTAAGTATAACAGGGAGGCAACATTTCGTTCTCGTGGTTCGCGGTAGAGCCTCAGTACCGTTGTGATAAAACTGAGTTTTCTGTATTTAAAGTTAAGATGAAAAACCTGATGATAATGATTTTACACTAAAATAATAATACATTACGATACAAGTGCAAAACCTTCATTCAATTTACACAGTACATACGGTACCTACGTAATCCCATTATTATCTAACTCATAAAGTCATATCATAACCTCGACCTGTCGTGGCCTGCTCACTTAAACTGAATCCAAGCGGAAATTATGGATAAGAGGATAAGACAGATAATTACATTCAACAATTTATATATACACATAAAACAGTATTAAGCATTAATACTTCGATTTCCATGTATTTAGGTCCAGCAGTGTTATTCACTAAGGAAACCGCCTTGCTGCCAGCGCTGTGTCAGCGCAGCGGCAGCGTCGAGCTTAAAAATGGTATTCACTAATGCACTTTAAACGACACTAGTGCTCGGCGACGAATGGCGTGAGCTGGAACTACACTGCGTCGAGAGTTTGGCGTTTAATGTACGAACTTCATATTCTCTAACGAAAAACAGCGACGAACTCGCCCACAACCTCGCTCACAGCCTAGATTCCTAATGTCAAATAAAACAGCTAGGATTTTAGACAAGGCTGTCTCGACGTCGAGTTCGTTGACGAACGCAGCGTCGAATGTGTGAGTAAGAGAATAGCATAGCTGATTGCGTGTCCAATGTGACCAATAAAGGAAAAGTTTTATTATGAGGACCCGGCAAGATAAGTAGTTTTCATTAAAAATTAAGTGCGCCAATGTGCTGCGGCAATACGCGCCGTAGATGTGTGATTACGCCCTAGGGCAATCAATTTTCATACAACATTACGTCGCACTAGCTAGGGACACCCAATTAGCTTAACTCTCACAAAAAAAGTTAACTTCGATGTCAGTTTTGTAACGACAATTAAGCATGAAATATTTACGTAAATCCACTTTATTTACGTTTTTACATTGCATAAACGCGTATTCTTTCTGGATTAAATGATAAAAATATGTCATTGTTAATATTTAATACTTAATTGTCGTTACAAAGCTGACATTGAAGTTTTTGTGAGACTTTTTTGTGAGAGTTAAGCTAATTGGGTGTCCCTAGCTAGTGCGACGTAATGTTGTATGAAAATCCTTGATTGCCCTAGGGCGTAATGACACATGAAAATGCCCATTTTAGTCTTAGTAATAATTATGTAGGTAGTCGAAGTTTACTGGGTTACTCGAATCCACCATCCATAAAACATACTACTCAATCTTTCTTATCTCGGAAGCTGTATCGGTTATCAGTTAAACCTTACAAATAATTACTCATACCGTAATCACGGCTTATCTTCACGCTCATGACATTGGCTCGTGTTTGACATTTCTACACGATTTCACACAATAAGGTTACACTTGAGTAATATTTTTGTAGGTTCAGTCACGCTTGTAAATCATTTTTTTTATTGAACTGGTATTTTTATAGGATTTTTATCTTTCTGCACTTTGACTATTATTGATTTAGAAATCATTTGTGTTGTTATGTTCTTTCTACCGTAGCTTTAGAATAACTAGGCATCGCGCCATTGCCACGCCACTAGGCCTTTTTATTATTACTTTTTTAATTTATTTATCATAAAAGAAAACTTAGGTAGCACAAAATTTCTTTCGCCATACTATGGACAGTTTGTTGGCGAATAATACGCTCTAGAATAACAAAAATAGCAAACGTTTTTCCCCCGAAGGGATAAAAACGATATATTTCATGTCTTGCCTAGGCTTGACCTGTGAGATTACGCTATTCATTCAACTATCGAGAACACCTAGGTATTAACTCCCCGCGCCGTCCAGCCGCGCTTGCGCTCCCCTTCCCGCTGCCCGCGCCCGCCTCGCGCGGGCCGCAGCGCGGCGGTCGAGTGCGCGAGCGCGGTTCCTCAGTGCCTTGAGATTGTAAGTCGTCAAGGGATTACTGGGTCAAGCCTAGGCAAGACATGAAATATATCGTTTTTATCCCTTCGGGGGAAAAACGTTTGCTATTTCATGGTCTGTGCCGTCGGCTTGACCTGTGAGATATGTTTAGATTCTGACGACGCGGGGAAGCGTACTGTGAATATATATGTGTGTTATCATGTACCTAGTACTAAACTAGGTAGAAAAATAAGGATTGGGATAAAGGTAAGTTAAGTAAGTGCTTGAAGATAAACAAATATGTTTGAAATTACTAGCATGTATTTAACAAACTTTCAGATTAAGGTGTAGTACCTACACAACAATTATAATAAGGAAAACGGATCAACTTCAGGCATGTGTTGGTGACTTAATGTAATGAACATTAAGAAATAAAATATGTTAATAATCAACATAACTTAGAACATCTTTGTCAAAAATTAAACAAAACAAAAAGTAACACTTATGTGTATCCCTCTCGGATAAATAGTAAATATAATTGCTCGGCATATGAAGCAAAGCATAGCAATAGTACAATGAAGAACTAACTTAAAATAAAGAAGATAGCTGAGACCTATGAATAAGAACACCGGTTAGCGGTTGTTCATTTTATAACTACAAGTTATAACAAATTTCAGTCTCTTGAATTAGCAAAATGAGATCAGAGGTACATATTATATCACAAAAGTCAATCACAGACTATTAAAACTAGAATCAATCAAATTTACATTCAAGTTGTTTACCAAGTTAGGGGCTCTTATTATTTCTTTGAAGTAGTGTTTGAGTACGTTACGTTCACTTCGCCAATTACCATTTTTAAGGATATTGTCTATGGGCATGTTGTTGTCCCTTCTAGAAGAGGCTACGGCCGAACGAATACTTCCGGGCGGAAAAGGAATACCAAGATCTACGAGAGCCGTCTTGATCCATCCTGCAATAACTGCTCTTGAGGCTGCTTTAACGTGTCCCCTAGCAGTGATGAAAAGTGAGTAAATCCGAGCATCTCCTGCTGATCTTCTCTTCTCTGAGAGCAATAGGTATAGTTTAGTCCAGTAAACCGGGTCGAGTTTCTTATTTGGAATCGTAGATAGTTGCCAGGCCGACTGCCTATAGGATGAACTATCGGTCTTGGAGCCGAAATCAGGCCAGAACGTAACATCTGCTTCGTTAAGTAGCATACCTGTCTCACTGATGTTTAGTAAAGTCAGATCATGTACTCGCCTTCCAGACAACATCAATAGTATTAGTGCAAGATGGCGGGAGACTTGAAACATACTGTCTTCCTGTACCGTGTTACTTTCCATCCAGCTAATGAGTTGCTTTATATCCCAGATATGTCTTCTAATGGGAGGAGGTTCTGTTAGTTCGATAGCTTTGATCATTTGCTTTACTAAAACATTATTTGTGATATATTCTCTTCTTACTGGGTTAGCAAAATTTGCGATAACAGATTTATGTAGTTTGACTGTACTGGCTGACAACTTCTTGGTTCGAAATAGGTAGCTTAGGTGTTGTGCAACCGATTGCCCGTCAGGATTAAATGGGTCTAGTCCTAAGGTTTTGCATCTATCTAACCAAGTTTTCCAAGGAGCTGAGTAGGTTTTAAGAGTAGACTCTCTCCATGACTTTTTCAGGAGTTCACGATCCTCCACATGCCAGTCTGAGGTCATGGCCGACCACCCCGTATTCTCCAAGCCTCCAAGCGTAAGTTTTGAGCATTTGGAAGGCCTGCATGGGTCGTCAGGTCCTGAAGGTGATGATTGAGGTTGTGAATCTGGAATGGGGGACTTACTGCTCTCGCCTTCAAGTCTGATCTCCAAAACACCTTCTCCCACCGTGGTACTATCATAACATAGGTTCCTTTCGCTTGGTTTAGGTGAGCTAGTATCCGAGGTATTACAGCCGGAGGTGGGAAGACCCACGCTAGACTGAATTGCCACACCCTGCTGAACGCATCGATGAACTGGGCTTCCTTGTCCTTCACATCCCGAGAGACGTAAGCCGGGACTACCCTCGATTGTCTGGTTGCGAACAAGTCTATTTCGGGAATCCCCCATTTCTGAAATATTAGATTGGTCACATGCTCTGACAGGTGCCAATCTGCAAGAGGCTTCTGACGGGATAGACTGTCTGCGATGTCGTTGTAGATACCTGGGATGTATTGAGGGCAAAGGTCCACTTGCAAGGTCTGTGCTGTATGTAACAGTTGTGACACAAGAGCTGTTAGGAGGCGAGAGCGTGTTCCTCCTTGATTCCTGATATACGCCACAACTGTCCGATTGTCTGATTGAACTACGATTCTTTTCTCCCTCAGATATGTTGTCTCCGAGCGCAAGGCTTGTAACACCGCGTACAGTTCCTTTCTGTTGATATGCCACTGTTTTTGAGATGGATTCCAAAGGCCGCTGATCATTTTTCCGTCTATCTGAGCTCCCCAGCCTTGGTCCGAAGCGTCCGATGTTATAAAAACAGTCTCTCGATGTTTTGTCAAGGTTCCGTTTTGCTCGAGGTTGTCTAACCACCAGGCGCATTCCTGGAGGGTTGTTGACGAAATAGGGAACATTTTCTTTTTCTGATTGTCTGGCAACAGATTTGCTGCTCGTTGAAGCTCCCTGGAGTGTAACCTTCCTAGAGGAACTACGAAGCTGGCGAAATTTAGTTTGCCTAGCAAGCTCCTGGCGAGTTGCCAACTCCACTTTCGAGACTCTAAGATTTTCTTTTGGGGCAGCGACGTTACGTTTAGTGACGTGTTCCACATGATGCCCAAATACTCGATTTGTTGAGAGGGTACGTTGAGGGATTTTTTCGTGTTTATGATCCAACCCAGTTTTGACAAAAAGTTTACTGCTTTTATTGTATCCTCGCGCAGTTTTATTGGATCCTGGCAGGCAAGAAGAAAGTCGTCCAGGTAGACGATCACTCTTATGTCCATATTTTGAAGGCGAGATGCCACCCAGTTTGATAGTCTTGCAAATGTGAGAGGAGCTGTAGAGAGACCGAAAGGCAGGCACGTGAACTGCAGTACCCGACCCTGGTGGACGATTGCCAGGAATCTTCTGTGTTGATTTTTGATGGGTACATGGAAATATGCCTGAGAAATGTCTATTTTTGCCAGATAATCTCCTTGTTGTAAGAAATGAGGTACCTTGAGGTGGTTTAACAGGCGAAATTTCTTGGGCAGAAGATATCTGTTGAGGCCTCGAAGATTGATTATGGGGCGAATCTCGCCGTCTGATTTTGGAACTGGGAACATGGTTGATAGAAATCCCGACCGGACTGACGTATACTCCAAAATTCCTTGGCACAAGAGAGATTTTATTTCTTGAGACATTCCTTTTGTATTGAAAGATTTTAATATTTGAGCGCGAAATGGAATCAGAGGAGGTTTTAATACGAAGGGGATAGTGTACCCTTCTATAATGCGCCGAATACTTTTGGGAGCTCCCTCCCTCTCCCAGACTTCTAAGAAGGAGCGAAGTCTGCCTCCTCTGAAGAGCCGTATCTCAGGCACTTTTATGTTTTCTAGGTGCGTGTCCCTTTGAGGGACCTCGTCGGGCTGAGGAGGAGCTAGCATGTGTTCGGCTGTCGGTACGTTTAGAGTTCGATGCCGTTTTCTCAGGTTGGCGATTTCTGGGCTTGTTGAACGGCTTCTTTTTGGATATTCTTCCCTGTGAAAAGCCTCCATTGAAGCGCCTCGCTTCGCTCCGCTTCTGCTTGTTGCCGCGAAAGAAAGTTTGCTGTGGCGGCAGCTTCATAACCTCTGCGAGCTTTGTTTCACAAAAGAGATGGGTCGTAGATGGGGGAACAGAATTCAAAAGCGATGCCTGGTATTCGTCTTTGGGTATGAGGAAGTTCCTGCGCTGCTCAATAACTTCATTCTTACGACCACAAGCAAACTGCAGAAGATCATCTGAGATAGTTTTCGCGGCCGAACCGGTAGAAAGGTGGCTCTTCAAGTCTTCTTTGAGCGCGGGGTGCTTGTTAGAAAGTTCCCTAATTGCTACATGAAGGGCGTCTCGTTGCAGTAAGAGACCGTGGACCATTGTTCCCAGAACATAGTCCATTTTTCCCAACTGGTCCTGCATAGGGTTTGAAGACGTATGTTTTACCAGGATCGGGTTGGCTTTGAGGGCGCCAAAAACCGGTGCAGCGTGTAGCCTTTTCTGCACCTCAACGTACCTTATCTGGTTGTAAGTGGTGTCGCCAAGTCTCAGTACTTTGACACCCTGTTCCGCGATATGTGGCTTTGGGTTGGGTATAACAGGGTCCTGTGGTTTGGTGCACGGTAGCCAGTCGAAGTCATCGTCTAAGCCTGAAGGAGTCTCAGGAGGTTCCCAAGTTGGGATAACCTCCGCCGGAGATGTTTCAGCAGCTGGTGGTTCGTCCATCTCTGCAGAGAAAACCGAAGCTTCGTCTTCATCTGAACTCCCACAGACAGAGTTCTCGTGCGAGTCAAAAGGAGTCTCGAATTTTCTCATAAAAGACTCCAACATCTCTTTTAGAGCCACCTGATTTTCCTCTAACCTGTTCAGTCTGTCTTGGCGCTTCGATGTACGAATATAGCTGCTGTCACTGTGTTTAGAGGAGATTGAAGCAGCGCCAACGTCATCGCTGTCGGCAGATAACTCCCGGTTCACTTCTTCCCTGCGAATCAGCAGGGGCTTCATGTCCGCCAGAGCGGCCACAACGAGCTCATTTTGTACAGCGGAACCACGTATTCGCGCTGCAAGAGAGGCCGGGCCGATAATTAAACCGACGCACAAGGGCCACTCTAATAGCTTAAGCTTAATATCCCTATAGGCTCTCTCCGAGAGGGACGTACAGTTCGGCGAAAATGCGCGTGCCAAACCTACCGTCGGGATCGCAAACCTGATCTTGTTAAGAACTTGAGGGTCCAGCTCGTTTCCCAGTAGGTCTTCCTTAGAGTAGGTGTGAACTTTCCATTCCTGCCAGCCGTCCGGAAGATGAGCCGTAACTAGACGCGATAGTCTTCTGAGGATCATGTTGTCCCCAGGGTCGTCTGCCTCCCAGTCGAGTAGTGATCCAAGGGAACGCATGTCTCCTGACTCCGAGGCCTGGAAAATAGTGAGGAGTAAGAACTCAGTTCCATCTCACGTGGTACAGCAAAGCGTATGTTTCTCACAAGTTTCATCAGAAAGAGCCGTAAGCCTCATAGAAATGACCCATGAGGCTGAGACGTACGGCTCGGTCTGGCCCATACGGCTTGACAAACTGACCCGTACGGCTCAACAAATTGACCCGTACGTCTCAACAAACTGACCCGTACGTCTCAAAAAACTGACCCGTACGGCTCCACAAATTGATCCGTACGGCTCACCAAGCTGGCCCGTGCGGCTCGTAAGTTTGGGCCGTACGGCTCGCAATTTCGGCCCATAGGTACGGCCCGAATTTTCGGTCCGTACAAATACTAAGCACCACGTTAGCTACAGCGTTTAAACGCGTTTAGCCGCATTAAAAATAACGCCACATGAAAATGGTGCTTAATATCTAGTGCTCAAGGTGTAAATATTATTCACAACTCTGGGTTTGATAGACCGCAGAGCCTGCCATTAACATCATAGTTCAATCAGGTCCGAATTGGGTACGCCATTGTAACTATGAACATGTTAAAGGTACACCGAGCATTGGGCCTAGATTTCAAAAGTAACTACTCGTATATATCACGATAGTACGAGTGTTTAACCATAAAGGTTAATAAGGTAATCTGAAAAAATACAAGCACTTACAAATAAAAAACGAAAACACTTACCATCGATATCGAAAGCAATCCTTTAACACAATAGGCGATCAATACGATCTCGAACGAACTTCGTCGTTGTTAACAATTGACACCATGTAGCGTGTACTCGCGTAGCGTAATGAAAGCGCACTGAGGAACCGCGCTCGCGCACTCGACCGCCGCGCTGCGGCCCGCGCGAGGCGGGCGCGGGCAGCGGGAAGGGGAGCGCAAGCGCGGCTGGACGGCGCGGGGAGTTAATACCTAGGTGTTCTCGATAGTTGAATGAATAGCGTAATCTCACAGGTCAAGCCGACGGCACAGACCATGAAATAAGTGTGTGATGAGTACCTATATACCCTCATCTACCTGCATATTAAATTCCAACTACTAAACGCAACAAATAAACAACAACACCCTCAGCTGACCATCCGTGAACCCTATGTCTTTGAAATAGGCTCCACTAAAGGTGCATTCAGACCAAATGAGCATTCGCTATTCTATCCCCCACTCTACGAAATCAACGGATCACGTTTTGTGTAACGATCGAATTTCGTAGAGTAGGGGGTTAGAATAGCGAATGCTCGTTTGGTCTTTATGCACCTTTACGGACCGCTAGAATGATTAGCTACTTGATTAAAGTTATGAGATTGCGAATTACTATGGTTTTATTTTATCCTACTTTCAGAACCTCTCTTTGATTGTATTTATATACCTCAACGTCTCTACTATGACAATTGTATTTAGTCGATAATTATGATGAGCAGATGTATTGGTATAAAAAGCCGTGCTGTCTAAATTCCATTATCTACTGCTGTAAACAAACCTACAGTTTTAATTGAATTTCAATGCGACATTAGATACGTATCTGATCGGTTACTGGCGCGTGGTGATGCCATTAAGGGCCTTATCACACTTGCGATTTACAAGCGAGGCGAAAGCGAAGCGTACGCGCGGCGTGTTCGTCGCGTGGCCGCAACCAATTCGCCGCGATGGTGTCGCGATTACGCCGCGACCGCGTGACGAATACGCCGCGACTGCGCAGCGAGTTTGCCGCGTCAAGAGTTAGTATCCATTTTGTAATAATAAATCTTATTAGTGACTGTCCAAGACTCAGATCACTCTGAGCGATTTACTGACGGCTGCGCAGCGTATTCGTTACGCGATCGCGGCCAAATCGCAACGCACTCGCGGCGAATTGGTTACGGGCTCGCAACGATCACGCTGCGCGCTCGCTTCGCTTTCGCCTCGCTTGTAAATCGCAAGTGTGATAAGGCCCTAAGAATACGTTTCTCGCCGCCCCAACTATTTTATTTACAAGGCCATGCCCACTAAGTATTATACATAAGTACCGAAATACTAGGTATCTGGGGACTAAGAACCCAATGCTATATCAGTTACACTTGTTAGCGGCAGTTAAGGTCCCCCCAAGTCAAACGACGCGGAATCGGCTTAAGTTGGTCGAAAAACGCTTTATGGTGACGACATAAGAGCTATCAATCAATCAATCAGTTATAATCAATAAGTTAATTATGGACTGATTGATTGATAAGAGCCTAAAATCCCGATGCCGTGTCTACGGAGATGGTACATGCCGATCCATGCCGATCGACGTCGTTTTCGCTCTTATGCCATCGACATAAAGTGTTTATCGCTCAGATTAAGCTGGTTCCGCTTCGATAGATTTGGGGAGACCCTTAAAAGTCAAAGGATCGTAATTTAGGCAAATTGTTTTGCGGCAACTATAGCAGTTCTAACTTCAACTTTTGTTCCCAGTGACCATCCCAGTAATGAACTTCGGAATGCTCATGGGCTGGCAGTCGCCCATGACGCCTCTCCTCCAATCCCCGGACGGACCAGCGCCGGCGCCGATCTCAGACGACACCATATCCTGGATGGCATCTGTCACGTTCTTGCCACCTGTCTTCTGTGGCTGTCTGGTGGGCGGTTTGGCTGATAGGTGGGGGAGAAAGGCGACGACTATGCTCACTTCGCTCATGCTTGTGGTAAGTTGCAGCTGTTGCAGTAGTAGGGTATTTAGTGAATAGCTTTGACCTGGTCGTGTGGTTATATATATAATTGGAGGGTCAGGAATTATGCTCATTTTGCTTCTGATTTATGTTGCAGCTGTTGCAGTAGTAAGGTGTTTAGCCAATATAGGCCATGAACTGTCGTGGGGTTATAATACTGATAGGTGGGGAGAAGGCAACTAATATGTTCACTTTGTTCATGCTTGTAGTAAGGTGCATCTGTTGCAGTAGTAGGGTATTTAGCTAATATAGGCTATGAGATAGTCGTGGGTTTATATTGATAGGTAGGGGAGAAGGCAACCAAAATGCTCACTTTGCTCATGCTTGTGGTAAGTTGCAGATGTTGCACTAAAGTTTTCAGATAGTCATAGCCTCGGGCTAGTCTTGGGATTATATGGCAGAAGCCTCAATCAATAGCAGGCACGGAAGCATGCTTGTGATAAGTTGTAGCTTTCGCAGTAATATGGTATTTAGATACAGGCCAAGAGCTTATCGTGAATTTCTTACAGATAAAAACATATGGAATTATTCAACAGTAATTTATATTATTCGCCTAGATGATAAACCATCAGCTTTAAAATAAATTACTTACGAATTTAATGTATCTAAGAACATCATTGTTTATGATTTTTGTGGCTTAACTTAAGCGTCATTGTCTCGCGTATGTAGATTAAGTGTTAAACGTGTCGTAAAATGACACAAAAGACTGTTTAGAATAGACAATGACATTAAAAGACAAAGCGAGATTAATAATGACAATGTTTTGTGAGTGGTTTAGAAATAAAGTTCCACTTTGTCGCTTGCTGTAATTCGTTTATAGGTACAAGCCAATGCAGTCTTGGCGGTAAGCGATAATATGGACGCTAAAACGCACATAAATTGTGACACAAAGCGATTGAGACTATCGGAGATTTGTCTCTGTCACACAAACGAAAGCTGCATTCGAGTGACAGAGACAAATCCCCGTAATGTAGGGCCGCTCTAATGACATGACATGATTATACGAATCAAGCCACACGCCTTAGTGAATGGAATTATCTTTTCACTTCTCATGCTCTTAAAATGTTATTTTAGTCCCTGCATATCGGGACTAAAACTCTTTATTAATCTCTAGGGACTAAAGTAATTTTTTTTTTAATGAGGGTTTTCGATAATTTTTCTACCACCAGGCGGCGCTTCGTACGCACCTGGTCTCGACAGCTGTCAGATTCATACTATTCATAGGCACCTGGGCCTGAAATATTGAAATTCTATTTTATTTGGAAGAAAATTGATTTTCTAATGGATTACGACTAATACATGGTCGTCGAACTGAAGATTAAACTCTAAAACAGGCGCTCAAAGTCACTGGTATTAAAAATAATTACTATAACTTTGTTAGTTTCATGAGAATTGACTTGTAACTATTTTATTTATTTATTTTAGGTAACAATATGCCTAAAGTAATGGTTTTCAGAATAAATAAACCTAATAAATATGTTGAAAATTAAATCCGCGTATTTATTTTGACAGTTCGTTAAACGGTCGGTTCAGTGCTGCCATCTCACCTTCCCATAGCGGCAGAAAAAGTATCAAAAACCCTCATTGACGTTGGAAACCCGTAAACAAACAGCCACACTCACGATGTTCAAGAATAAAGGATAGTCGCCATTTTCAGTGCTTGTGTATAGACCACTTTTGTGCATGCCGTGGATACAACCTCTAAACTTTTTTTTTATTGACTTTGGAAACCCCTAAACAGCCATTGCTGGTGTTTATGATTTTTGAACGAATGATTATTGACATTGAAAATAACCTCAAAATGTCAATCGTGCAAAAATATTAAGGATAATTATATCAAGAAAATTTATTTTCTTGATATACATGTATATTTAATACTTGTTTAATATATGATTAAGATTGAATCCAATTTATTACTTATGTTTTAACCAATTAGCTTCAAAATAGTTAGGTATGTAGTTAGCTCGAATTCGTCGGCTAAATATGCAAGTATAAATACTTGCATATTTAGCCGACGTATTTAGCATAAGCGTCATATTTCGAAAAAGGAATACAAATAAATACTAAAACGCGGAACGAATTTGATTGCTTATTTTTTGTGTTTTTATCCATAAGTAATATTGTTCAAATCGTAGTTATATAATTTACGATGTCACGTCATGCGATGAAGAAGTATTAACGCCTTACTCCAGAATGAAGAAGAATGCAAAAGAGGTGGTACAAAATCTTTTGCCGCCGAAGTCTAGTGTAATATATTAAAAGCGTATCAAACTTTTATGTATTGGAACACTGGAAAGCAAATTATCAACCGTCATCACCTTGTAGCATATATTCCATGCTTAAGACCACACTGCAACTAAACCATATAACTTGAAAAAGTTTGCGAACTTATCGTCAAGTGGCCATGTTCCGAAGAAATCGGAAGTTTTGACATCGCAGAACACATATTTTTTTTGTTTCGTATTTGTTCTTTCTGTTAATAAATACTGAGATTATGTAGAACGTAGTTTTTTTCCTCGCATTCTAAGTGAAAAGTAGAGTGTTTAATTCGGGACTAAACAGCCATAATGACACTCGAACTACATCCACCCTCGCTACGCTCGGGTGGATAAATATCTCGTGTCATAATGGTCTGTTTTAGTCCCTCGTTGAACAATCTACTATTTCATCACACTTGCTGTCTAAGCGCGCCATTGCTTGCATGCGTAGCGGGAGTTATAGAAAAGTGAAATTTCCTTGGGAGTAATAGAAATGTCAGTACGTCATTTAATAATAGATATTATGTCTTAAAACTTATTTTTTTGTCGGCAATTGTGATGAAATACATTGTTATGCATCACGGTCGGTAAGCGGAATACTAACTCGAGTCATTAAAAGTCCCTTCTAACACTCTCCTTAGTAATTCGGTGCTTACCTCCCTTGATGCACAATGTACTAATACTACACACACGTAAAGTGATAGCAGTAAAGATTGTGAGTGTAGAATAGTTGAATGTCATTGAATATGACTTAAGTCAAAATATTCAAGCAAAAATGCCTTGAAGAAAGTTATTGGCCAATCTCGCAGTTGTTACTTAGTTAATAGTTAGTTTTGCTATCAGTACGGTTTATGTAACATTTTTTACTACTTACGACCCCAAGAATACGCTGTTAAAGTTATTCGGTTTTCTCGAGTTACACCGTGTATTAAGAGGCATTTAGACAAAACGAGCATTCGTTCATTCTATCCCCCACTCTACGAAATCAACGAATTTCGACGAATCACGTTTTGTGTAACGAACGAATTTCGTAGAGTGGGGGATAGAATGAGCGAATGCTCGATTGGTCTAAATGCACCTTGTAATGTTATATGTACAGGCTTTTATCGCCGACATATTAACTGTAGTCATTACTATCTAGTATTTAAACTATGTATTTTTTCGTAACACTCCATAACTATAAAAGTTATATTTAGATAGGGCACGACTTCGTTACATCAATAATTAACGTCATTACTTTTTTATCTTAATTTACTTTATCGGTTGAGCAATATAGTAAATGATAAGACAGTTTCGGAGATCGTATGCGTAGAATAGTACCTATGTCAGGGGACAATCCAGAAACATCTGGATTTTATACATCGTGTTCTTATTATACTACAAGTTTGTTTATTTACGTGTGGTGACGGCAGTAAGAATTTGTCACCACCCTAACTCTTCCCGCGGGAGTCGTTAAAGTCAACTAAGGAATTGAAGTGTCACTCACAATTATTTGATTTGATTGATGATGCGCAGCAGCGTCATCATAGTGGACACATTACTGCGATCGCCAGTCCGCTTGCCCAGCGTGGTGATTATGGGCAATTACCTCCTAATGCGTATAGTTAAATGCGTTGTCCAGCAGTGGACCATCATAGGCTGATGTTGCAATTCGATCCACTTGATCCATTCGATTGAACTGAATGTTGTAAAAATATGCTAGCCACGACATGTTGCCGACTTGCAAAATCAGGAAAAACCATATCTGTTGCAGGGTCAGGTGTCTATAATAAACTACCCGACAGTTTAAAAACCATCACAGATAGCATAGCATTTAATAAAGATCAAGCCTTTTATAAATGACATGAATGAATATGAAAATTACAATTTAATTTAATTTAATTTAATTAATATTTTCTTTTCGTTTTAAAGTTTTAAATAATATGAATAATAATTATGTTGAATTGATTATTTTAATGTAAACTGTAAATTAATTAATTGACATCCAATTTTATTTTATTATTTTGACACGTGAAATTTTTAATTTTATCAATAAATAATAAAAATAATAATAATAATATACCTACATAGTAGATATAATATAATTATGTCAGTCAGGTGACAATGCATTTTACGAGTAGCTAATGCTGCCATCCTGAAATTTGCATAAGAGGACAAAATAAATATTTAAAAAGCCCAGACATTTGGCGAACATCCCATTTCACCCCGGACATTACTTAGGCTCTCTTCACTCTTGCGATTTGCGAGCGAGTTTTGTATGGAATCGCCTTCGTGCAGTTTTCATATAGAAATCGCTTTCAAATCGCCCAAGTGAATCGCTGGTATGAACAGGCCCTTAATATCAAATAAATATTTGCAATGGGGGCACTTGCCCCTCACACTGGACTTATGTATGCTTTGGTGCTGTTCTAAGTATAAAATACTATCATATCATAGGGCATCCCCCCCCCCTCAACGAAGTCCTGGATCCGCGCCTGAGTCCCACGTAGTAAGTACGGTAACAAACAAAACAATACTCAAAGTACTCAAACCCATTAAAACTGGTCGTTATCTTACTAATCACGAGTGGAAATCCAGGAACTTGACTCGATTTCAAGAGTATTCGATAGCCTATTGACACTTGAAATCGATTATATCTCATTATGATGAGACATTATCACGCCTAACAGTGCTGCAAGTGTTGTCTCACGTTTACTAGATCCCATGTCATGCATGTCGGCGTCATCATCATCATCACCATCATATTCAGCCGTTATTCGCCCACTGTTGAGCACAGGCCTCTCTTCTTGTACGCCACTGGTCCCGGTCCTGAACTAACCTCATCCAAAAGACTTTCGAATATCGTCCACCAATCAAGCAGTCGGACGCCCTGCGCTTCTCCCATCTGAAAGCGGCCACCAATCCGTTAACATGTTGGTCCACCTGCCATCACGCTGCCTGGCAATATGTCCTGCCCAACTCCACTTCAGTTTGATACGTAATTACGTCTCCGACGTCTTGCACTGCACTTAGGTGTCGGCGTCATACCATACTTTAAAAATAAAAAATAAAATCGGGTTTCATCCGATTTTAGATCCCATCATCAGACCCCAGACTTGGTGTGAATGGGACCATCTCGGTTGGCAACAGCAAGAGACACGGCGATACTCGCTCAGCTAAGGACCGTATCGAATTATAAGTAGACAAGATAAAAGTGACACAACTTTAATATTAAGTAATATTTTGAAATAAAATAAAAAATAAATTAAAATATGACACTTTTTCTAGAACTATGTTCTAAAGAGACTGCCGTAGGTCCCCTATTTAGCCGTCAATCTTACTTTCTTCTGGATGTCCTTCATTCGATTTTGGACGACAACATTTGCTATATTTCCTGACACCCTGTTCCACTTTTTTTTAAGTCGTCGGCTGATGTTGCAGCTCTGGCATTTTTTGAAGCTGCCGCTTCATAAAAGCCAAGTACCTTTCTATTGGGGGTACTTCAGGGCACTTGGAGGGATTCATGTCTTTTTCGACTATATCAACCATGTTTGTTTTATGCCATTCGAGGGTGGCTTTCGAGTAATAGCATGACGCCAAATCAGGCCAAAACAAAGTAGGCATCCTATGCTTTTTAATGAGAGGCAGCAGTCTTATTTTTTAAATACTCTTCTTGGTATACTTCAGCGTTTAAACTACCTGTGGTGAAAAAAAAAATTGAAACGCATGCTACGTTGACAAATTGCTTGCCATACGAGTATTATATACCAATTTTTTCAACACTGATGGCTGTATCTTGTTTAGAGAGAATTTTTCCAGCGGGCATGGTACAATACTAAGGTCCAGGGGTCGTTTATAAATCTAGTTTGCAGTACATTTCGTCGTCCATGATAATACATTGCTTTTTCTTAGTCAGCACATGATCATACAGTTTACTTGTCCGTTTTCTAACTGATACGACTTTTTTTCATCTCTTTTAGGTTGTTTCTGCTTTTTATATGTCTTTAGATTACGTTTCTTTTAATTTTTTGTATCATAAAAGACGGAGTTTTCGCTTTTTTGGTAGCATTGGACAGAAAGAGTTGGATTTTGAAAAAATATTCGTACTACTTTCTTATGCAACGCTGGGTCCCATGGTCCCTGTTTTCTTCCACTCTTGGGCTGATCTTCTAAAGTTAAAGTGTTGGCGAACTTATTTATTGGTTTGTATATGCCTGCAGAAGTGAACTTATACTTTTTAACGAGCTTTCTTATTGTTATGCCCTTAATTTTACACCAGTCGTCCAAAATTATTTTCCGTGTCTCTAAGTTAATCAGATCCATTTCATTGATTTTAACGGAAAAACATATTGTTTCTGACCTTAAATCATACCCATTAATATGGTTCATAATATACTGAACAGTTTTTGTTACATAAAGTTGAGTAGGTATACGTATTTATAGGGCCCTAAAGTTGTCTACTTACATTTAGATACGGTCCTTATTAGCTATCACCGCCGGGCGATTCAGTCTCAACCTATTATACACAAATAATACTTATACAAAATATGTATCTACATTTTTCCGTTTAGTTATCTCTGTATTACTTCGGCGTCCCATAAAGTCTGTTGAACTGTTTTATAGGACATCGAAGAAATGCTTTTTTAGTTGTTTTTTGAAAACCGCTATTTTAGGCGTACTGACAATGTCCGCGGGCAAAGAGTTTAACAAATATGGTATTCGTTTCTTGAGTGTCCTATCTCCGTAGAAGTCGGACACTCTAGGTACCTCGTATTTGCCCGCGGATATTGTCCTAGTAGCGTTCTTATGTTGAACCAAGTTTAGGTGGTCCAGATTGCCATGATTATTCACTGCTAATAGATAATTAAATTTTGATCTAATTGGTAAGATTTTACAAATTTTAAATAAGTTATTGTAATAATTTTATATTTTGGTTTTTGTTTTACTATCTATGAGTAAGTAGTGCCGTGTGGTGACGGCAGTAAGAATACGGCCCCTACGTAAGTTGTCGTAAGTTGAAAATGGCAAGTTTAAAGGAGAGCACTTTAAAGTTTGAAATGTGTTCGGTAGTCACATAGTTCAATGGATTGCTTTGAAAATTGGCATAATCAATAACAAAGATACTATCTTTATAGTGATATAATTACTTCTCTGATATATTTCATATTTTTGCCGGAATTGCACTTACGACAGTATATGACGGAGAAGAGAATCTAAAAATTGTGGTATGTATTACTTACTTCACTTTACGCCGGTGGTCATAAATGGTCATTGATCGTAAGTAATACATACTACAAGATACGTTGGAATTATGCGTGTAAGTTTTGTCGTATCTGTTATTTACAACATTATTTTGCGGACACATTATGAAAACTTTTTGTTAGTTACTATATTATGCCATTTAACAAACAATTTAATAGTAATAAAACTATGAAAACGGATAAACTCGCGTATATTAACTAATTTTAACTTCATTCCGACGTTTCGAACACTTTACAGGGTTCGTGGTCTGCGGATGACTGACAATGGAGGAAATTTGATAGATCTACCTCCATCAAAATAAGAAAGATAAGTACAAAACTACCCACCAAAGAAAAATTACTAAACCACAGACAATAAATTTTAAGGGTGGATGTACATACAAAATTTTGCAAAATAAGCTAGTTATTCATTACAAATATTTTCAGAATGAAGACAAGAGACAAAATAAATAATCTACGCCGGTTCTATCCCTACGCCACTGCCTGAGAAGTATTTCCTTCCTTTGTATGATTGTATTGTTAGGAAGGTATCCCAAAATTGGGACCGGCAAGAAACTCAGCGGGACAACTCTTTTCAAAAAACATTTGTAGTACATCTTAAGATCATCATGCATTAAACCAAAACATACAATTTTATTAATAAGGAAATTTAAAATAATTTTGAAAAAATGTTGCCAGTACTAAAGGGGGGAATGGTCACCACCGCCAAATACATCAGCCTCACGGTTTATGTCTAGACTGTTCCTTTATCAGATGAACAACTGGATCCCAAGCTGGTGGTAGAGACAAGCTTCTTTCCATTCTATTAAAGTTTGGATATTTCATTATCTCAATAGCCTCACGCAACATTCTAGGAATGTTTCTCTTCTCCTTAACGAGAACCAAAGGCTTGTCAAACTTAATAGAATGATTCGGTCCATCACTGACATGCTCCCAAACCGCAGACTGTTGTCGACGGTGCTTGACATCGGCTATGTGTTCCTTCACCCTAGTAGTGATATTCCTCTTTGTCTGCCCAACATATGAAAGCCCACATTCACAGTCCAGCTTATACACTCCTGCATTCAGTAAGGGGGTGCTATACTTAACAGGCCTCAGAAACTGCGACATCTTCTTCATTGGCTTAAAATAGGTTTTAATAGAAGCACGTTTCAAGATGCGGCTGATCCTTTAGTACTGGCAACATTTTTTCAAAATTATTTTAAATTTCCTTATTAATAAAATTGTATGTTTTGGTTTAATGCATGATGATCTTAAGATGTACTACAAATGTTTTTTGAAAAGAGTTGTCCCGCTGAGTTTCTTGCCGGTCCCAATTTTGGGATACCTTCCTAACAATACAATCATACAAAGGAAGGAAATACTTCTCAGGCAGTGGCGTAGGGATAGAACCGGCGTAGATTATTTATTTTGTCTCTTGTCTTCATTCTGAAAATATTTGTAATGAATAACTAGCTTATTTTGCAAAATTTTGTATGTACATCCACCCTTAAAATTTATTGTCTGTGGTTTAGTAATTTTTCTTTGGTGGGTAGTTTTGTACTTATCTTTCTTATTTTGATGGAGGTAGATCTATCAAATTTCCTCCATTGTCAGTCATCCGCAGACCACGAACCCTGTAAAGTGTTCGAAACGTCGGAATGAAGTTAAAATTAGTTAATATACGCGAGTTTATCCGTTTTCATAGTTTTATTTCATGAGTAATCCTCGCGGTAACCGAAGAAAATATTATGTACACCAGTACGGACTGGAAGGTGCAAATAAAATTCGGCGATATGAAGACCTTGGGAATAAGCTTGCACAGGCTCGTTGCTCTTTGCATTTTTTAAAGAGATGTCGAGATGAAGACCTTATTCCCACTTGCGTGAAGATTGCTCCGAAGAAGGACATTTTCGGTAGTGAACGCATACTTCGCCAGGCGAGTAAGAGATTATTGTGCAAAACTATCCACAATAACCGTTACACGGCTTTTAACCTTGAGCAACAGATTGAGGAATGTACCGACGTGTTGCGGGGATTATTGACAGACATCGATTTTAATTATGTAGTTGAACAAGGTAGTAAACGTTATACATTTAAATTTGAACAATGTAAGAAACGACAATCTGCCAAGTTTGACAAGTTGAAATCGAAAACGAAACGCAGCGGTGACGGATTGTTTCGGAACGGTCGAGGTGGAAATGAAACGTCGCTGTCAGTGTCAAATCGCTCTGTCATTAATCTGTCATGCAAAGAATTGTCAGAATCCCAAACAAAGGTTTTATCAAAAAGCTTGAATTTTGTTGTGGCTCCGCGGAGAATACCATTTGAGGAGATCATTGTCAGTGTTGAAGACTGTTTGGTGAAGAATCAAGTGGATGCAGAGAACATCCAGGCTATACGGCAAGATGTGTCATCGTTGTTGAGAAGGTCGAAGCCACCAAAAACGAATCTGCCAAGAGATGAATTTATCGCGTTGAAAACGCTACGCGAGGATCCAGACCTGATTATTCTTCGCGCTGACAAGGGTAACGCAACGGTTGTACTTAATACTACGGATTACAACCAGAAAATTGGTGATTTATTAGCGGACAATACAACATATAAACATGTTAAGAAAGATCCGACTACGAGGATATTAAAGAGTACCAAAGAGCTTATTGGTGAATACTCGGACGACCTTAATCTGGATGTTCCAAGTTTAGTTCCTGATTCCCCAATGCCACCAAAGTTGTATGGGTTGCCTAAAATTCATAAACCAGGTGCCCCGTTGCGTCCTATAGTGAGTCAGATTGATGCTCCCACCTATAAATTGGCTCAGCACCTAGCGGGTGTTCTCTCACCTCTGCGTGGTAATAGTAGCACACATACGAAGGATTCATACCAGTTCATCCGTGATATTAAAGACCTAACTTTGACGGATGAGGAAATCATGGTCAGTTTTGATGTCCAGTCACTATTCACCAGTTTACCTGTGCAAGACTGCATTGAAATTGTCAAGAGAAGGTTAAGGGAGCAGAACATGTCAGAGGAATACGCTAAGTTGTTGGAACATTGCCTTACATCTGGCTACTTACTATGGAACGGTGAATTCTACCTTCAAGTGGATGGCGTGGCGATGGGGTCTCCAGTTTCTCCTGTTGTCGCAGACATCTTTATGGAGGACTTCGAGGAGAGAGCACTCTCATTGGCTCCCATGCAGCCGAAGATATTTAAAAGATATGTAGATGACACCTTTACTATCCTTCCAAAAAGTAGTGTTTCAACTTTCTTAGATCATTTAAATTCCATTCATGATAAAATTAAATTTACTATGGAGTTAGAAAATGACTGTTCTCTGTCTTTCTTAGATGTTTTGGTTATAAGAAATCCAGATAAAACTTTAGGTCACACTGTATATAGGAAACCTACTCACACTGATAGGTATTTAAATGGCAATTCCCACCACCATCCCAGCCAACTAGCTACTGTAGGCAAATCTTTGTTTCAGAGAGCCCAAAAGATATGCGATGATCGGCATCTAGCTGCGGAGTTTCGGCATGCTAGGCAGGCACTTCGGGCAAACAACCTGAAGACCCCTCGAGCCGATCAGAAGACTCGTATGAAGATTCCCACTGTTGAGCGCAGGCCAGCCGTTCTGCCTTTTGTTGGAGGGGTTACAGACAGGATCAGCCGCATCTTGAAACGTGCTTCTATTAAAACCTATTTTAAGCCAATGAAGAAGATGTCGCAGTTTCTGAGGCCTGTTAAGTATAGCACCCCCTTACTGAATGCAGGAGTGTATAAGCTGGACTGTGAATGTGGGCTTTCATATGTTGGGCAGACAAAGAGGAATATCACTACTAGGGTGAAGGAACACATAGCCGATGTCAAGCACCGTCGACAACAGTCTGCGGTTTGGGAGCATGTCAGTGATGGACCGAATCATTCTATTAAGTTTGACAAGCCTTTGGTTCTCGTTAAGGAGAAGAGAAACATTCCTAGAATGTTGCGTGAGGCTATTGAGATAATGAAATATCCAAACTTTAATAGAATGGAAAGAAGCTTGTCTCTACCACCAGCTTGGGATCCAGTTGTTCATCTGATAAAGGAACAGTCTAGACATAAACCGTGAGGCTGATGTATTTGGCGGTGGTGACCATTCCCCCCTTTAGTACTGGCAACATTTTTTCAAAATTATTTTAAATTTCCTTATTAATAAAATTGTATGTTTTGGTTTAATGCATGATGATCTTAAGATGTACTACAAATGTTTTTTGAAAAGAGTTGTCCCGCTGAGTTTCTTGCCGGTCCCAATTTTGGGATACCTTCCTAACAATACAATCATACAAAGGAAGGAAATACTTCTCAGGCAGTGGCGTAGGGATAGAACCGGCGTAGATTATTTATTTTGTCTCTTGTCTTCATTCTGAAAATATTTGTAATGAATAACTAGCTTATTTTGCAAAATTTTGTATGTACATCCACCCTTAAAATTTATTGTCTGTGGTTTAGTAATTTTTCTTTGGTGGGTAGTTTTGTACTTATCTTTCTTATTTTGATGGAGGTAGATCTATCAAATTTCCTCCATTGTCAGTCATCCGCAGACCACGAACCCTGTAAAGTGTTCGAAACGTCGGAATGAAGTTAAAATTAGTTAATATACGCGAGTTTATCCGTTTTCATAGTTTTATTTCATGAGTAATCCTCGCGGTAACCGAAGAAAATATTAATTTAATAGTATTTTATTGGAACCCTGATGGAATATTTTGAGAAAATTAAGCAGGTGAATAGTTTTTTTGTATGTTTTATTATGAAAAATAGATCAGGTAAAGTGTTTTTGTACAGTTTTTGGAAAATGTCTCGTTGAATGAAGACGAGACTATGTAGTTGAGTTTGATGTAGCTTCATTGTTTGGGAGTATTGGAAACTATAAAAATAATTAAAGATGTTGTAGCTCATAACGACTGTGCACATGAAATTCATCGAACATTTCCTGAATAGTTGCTATTCCGTTTGGCAAGGGAAGTATTATTTGCAGATTGAAGCAAAGAGTTCTCTTATAATATAGTTCTGGTACTGGTCAACATTTTCATGGATAAAAAGCAGAGGGCATTCAAGAGTTGTCCGAAAAGGCCGAGGTACTGGTTACAAAATGTGGATGACGTTTTTGCTGTAATTCCTGATAGAGCTGTTGATGTGTTACTAACCGATCTTAATGAGATGCATCCCAGAATAAAGTTCACATTTAAGAGAGAGGTGGATGGGAAACTTCGTTTTCTTGATGGTTTATTAATGCTAGGTCAGAATGATCGTCTGTCACAAAAAGTCTTTAAGATAGCTACCTGCTAACTGCCTTATACCATCATCTTGCAAACCTGTCCTCGCGGTTCTGTGATTCACAATACATGCGAAATGAGTTTATATCTTTTATTCACATCACATCATTCGCCTATTTCGGTCCACTGCTGGACACAGGCATCTCCTATTTATTACCTCCTGTTATCTAAACTATTACAAATGTTGCAACATGTCAGACGGGACGAGACGTTGGAGAGCTTGGAGAGGAACAGATATGGTTGAAGACAAAGTCAGCGTACAAGGAGCTCAGGGATGTTTCAACATCACCACACAGTAGAGAGGGCACCATCATTCTTGCCTCATATTACAGGAGTGACAAACGGAATTGGACGCCTATTACGCCGAAGGTGTAGCATTAAGACCATTTTGCGTCCTCATACCAATATGAGTACTTCTTACGATCTCCAAAGGACGGAAATTCACTTGGCAGTTCGGGTGTTTATGAGATACCGTAAGACTTCGGTAAGAAACGACGTAATGGGTCTACAAGACTCGGAGCACATTCGGAGTGTCAAGGACAGGGAGATAGATATGGCTCGGCTGTGGTGGACGCTTACGATACAGGCACATTGCATTTCCTAAACGCTTTGATAAAGCGAGGATGCTGATACCGTAAAGATGCTACCTGCCACGGAAGATATACAGAGCGATTAAGAGTAATTTTAATTGCAATAGGGGCTGGACTGAGCCAACGGCATAGAAGCCGGTAATCTCCGAGCTAATAATGATGGTTTTGTGCACACAGTGACTTCGTGTGCTTATCATCTGTTACGTAGTGTTCGGTGACATAAACCCGCAGTCGGACATGGCATCAGTGCCGGCGCAAGACCACCCTCAACCCGTTTATCTCAACGGGCTCAGCGAGCCACTTGGTGCTCATCTGTTTATTATCCACTTTTTATATTTACCGAATATACATGAGTTTAGCCGTTTTATTATAATTTTGTGAATTTAGTTAGTACACAAAAACGGTCTATCATTCAGCATTAGGAACGAAGTTTTGAAATTATAGACATGGCAGATTAATGACTTCTCTCACAGTGCAAAGACATAATAAAAAAACAGTTAACAAAAATGCCTTCAGCTTCAACTACATCATAATTATGAGATCGATATCAAGCGTTTTTCAACGTAATTATATTCTTCAAGAACAGTCGTGTCGCTTTCATGATTAGATACTGCAGCTGTTGGCGGTTTCATTCAGTCGGCAGTCAAATCTTCGAACTGCAGACAATGATTTCACTGATGAATGATGACTAAATACTCATAAATGAACCACCAACTGCTGCAGTGTTTAATAATGTAAGTGGTATGATTGTTTTATCGTCGTCACAATCACAAAAAATGCCGTTTTATTACAATGACTTATGCATTTATATATCGTTTGGTTCAAAAAGAAGCAGCGAACCTGTAAAATGAGCAAAAATTATTGAAATACGCCGACTTTATAATTGTAAATTGTAGTAACTCTGTATTTGATCCGGCGCATACTGTCTTAAATATCACTTACAATAGAAATGTCAAAACAATTTCCGACGAAAAATGTCTCAAGTACACATACAACACAAAAAAAATAATAAAATCCAACGTAAATAGTAGTATGTTAAACTTAATACAAAACAGCGATCTTCAACTCCGAAGTAAATTGTGGTAAGTGATAACATACTACAGTATTCGCCGGTATTATTAAAAAATTGTCAGCATCCATACTAATAAATTCACAACTGATTTCTGAGTGAACTCGAACAGATTGCTAACTTTGCTTAGTGGTTTTAAATAATTTTTATTTCTGAACCATCTTTTATTTCATCTCAGACTAAATTTTGTTTAACTCCAACGGCCGTTTCGAAAATTAATTTTGGTCTCGCAGTTACTTTGAGTATGTTTCCGATGTAGTTTCTTACTTTTATCGAATAAAATGTATCGTTTATCCATTTTTGTTTCATCTAGTTGTTAGTTTTTGGTAAAAAATTATCGCTCTTGAAAAACCTCTGCCTCACCGCGTATAAGATCGTAACTGGCACTTACGCTGCGCGAGCGCGGGTGGCCGCCCCGTATTAACTATCGTAAATACACTTACTACAGTGTACGACGGTGCTTTTTTAAGTTACGATAGTTTTCGGGTGACAAAAACCTATTTGAAATAGGTTTTTTTAATTTTTTCTTCGAGGAACGGAAACATTGCTAAAAGATATAATGTTTTATGAAATAAAAAGAAAAACCCAAATCTCAAGTTACGACAACTTACGTAGGGGCCGTCGATTTGTCACCACCCCAACTCCTCCTGCGGGTGTCGTAAGAGTCGACTAAGGGATTGAAGTGTCACTGACCACTATTTGATAAATATTGATGATGGTCAGCAGCGTCATCATAGTGGACACATTACTGCGATCGCCAATCCGCAGTGCCTAAGGAATGTGTAGATGAAATTTGTCGAGATACTCGTTACCATCATGTATACCTATTATCTAGTACACGCAACGTTTGATAATGGTGGTCACCGTTGATTGCTACCACTATTGTCTGCATTGATTAGCTGCCAGCAATTACTGTGGAACGGCACAAGCCACTGAATTAAGCAGTAATTGAAACTTGTAATTAATGTCCATACATACATACATACAATGTTCATATCATATATTATGCAAGGTGAACGATTTGTGTGTAGGGATTTTGTACGTATTTTTAACGCCTTAAAAATATATTAGTTATTACTAATATTATTTGGACTGTGTTGCCGTTGAAATTAATTAATTAAATTTAATTTAGGTTTTAGCTTTGTAGGTGAAGCCAAACGGGGAGAGATTTTTATAATTCTGTTTTTTTTATAACTAAATGATCTTAATGATGACGTAGTAGTCGTAGTTCCCATAAAAATATTAAATACCTAAAAATAGAATTTTATTCTATCTATTTGTAGGTACCTATGTATTGTACCTATAATTATGTATAATTATAGGTATATATTATCAACGCAGTTTTTCTTATGATTAAAATCGATGACTTGGTTCCTAAGAACAGATCTTCGTAAGTCTTATAGTTATAGACTTTCCTGTACTGACCGATTTGAATGCGCCACCTTGTACATCATTCATTACTAAAACAAGCTTTAACGTACTCGTAACGTAAAACAAGCTTTAATTGTGGTGACCTACCGTGGGACTGGGTTGATTTTTGTAAGGTTGTACAGTTGGGTTCAAAATTACATGGATAGTTTATGAATGAATTCATTCGAAATTGTCCATGCAATTCTGAAAGCCACTGTACCATCATATTTAATATTGTACAGTCGCCATCAGATACATCGGTGCTTAAAATATCTGGACATGCACTCTAACGACATGACGATAGTGACTTGGGTGTTTAGACAAGTTGCCAATCGCTAACGCTTAATCGTCAATCGTAAGCGAAAGACAGCTAACTGTCTTTGTCGCACTAATATGAAAGAGTGACAGAGACGGAAAACTACGATACGCTACCAATCGCTAGCGCTTAATCGTCAATCGTAAACGAAAGGCAGCTAACTGTCTTTGTCGCACTAATATGAAAGAGTGACAGAGAGGGAAAACTACGATACGCTACCAAGCGCTAGCGATCGCTAGCGCTTAATCGTCAATCGTAAACGAAAGGCAGCTAACTGTCTTTGTCGCACTAATTTGAAAGAGTGACAGAGAGGGAAAACTACGATACGCTACTAAGCGCTAGCGATTGGCAACTTGGCTAAGCAGCCTGGATGCTTAGACAAGTTGCCAATCGCTATTAGAGCTACAAAGACAGTTAGCTGCCTTTCGTTTACGATTGACGACTAAGCGTTAGCGATTGGCAACTTGTCTAAGCATCCTGCTCAGATATTTGTGAGCGTCCTGGCTGCTCCAAATTATTAAATGCCTGTACGTGTCTAAATTGGGAGACGGAAATAGATGCATGACTCGTTTTATTTATTTATTTTATTTTATTTTATTTAAGAAGGTACAATAACATGATACAAACAGAATACATTCAAGAGAAAAAAGTATATGAAATAAAATACTGCCTACATCACAATAACAATTGTACACAACATACGTAATAATCATGCATAAAAAAAAAACATTTAATTTATGCTTATTGTTGAAGAGCCTCAGTTCCAACAATACGGCTGATAAATGTTGACAAAGACATGCTCAATATATCTGGCTCGCTACCTAAGTCAGTGTATAGACTACACATTCTGAAGATAGGAGCGTTACGGGTGACATTATTATTAGGGACTACCGGCAAAGCAAATAGCTTTTGGCTTCTCGTCGCCCTGCCACTAGCTCTAACGTATATGTAATTCATAAGGCCTGCGTCATGACTACCCTGCAATATCTTATACAGTATCGACAGATCAGATATTTTGCGTCTAACTGATAAAGATTGCAAACCAAATGCAGACATCCTGTCAGCGTACTCTGGAAGTATTCGACGAGTTCCCATCTTAATACAGAGATATCTAAGGAATTTAGCCTGGACAGATTCAAGGCGCTCATAATGACCTTTGTAGATAGGAAACCATATAGCAGAACAGTACTCGAGAGATGTGCGCACAAGTGCACAATAAAGAATTTTCAGACTATGGACAGTTTTGAAAGGTTTGGCATTGCGCATAATAAAGCCTAACATTCTATTTGCTCTGTTTACAAGGCCGGCAACGCATTTGCGACGCCTCTGGTGTTGCGGGTGTCCATGGGCGACGTTAATCGCTTTCCATCAGGCGATTCGTCTGTTCGTTTGCCACCTATAGCATAAAAAAAAAAAAAAAAAAAAGTGCTCATAGTGGCCACGGAATGACAAATCAGAGTCAAATATCACACCAAGATCTCTAATCGCTGACACTTTCTGCAACATAGTTCCATCCATCGAGATGGTATTCATGCTGTATCGTATTTTTATTTTTTGTAAACGAAATAGTGAGGCATTTGTCTATGCTAAGTGTCATCATATTCACACTGCACCAATCTTTTATTACGTCCAAATCAGCCTGTAAGGCCAGGCAGTCAGTGTTTGCTCTAATAACGCGAAAAATTTTGATATCGTCTGCGTAAGCAAGACAATTAGAGGCAATACGAATGAGTAGATCATTAACAAAAAATAGAAACAACAATGGTCCTAAATTGGAACCCTGAGGGACCCCAGACTCAGCCAAAAAGGGACAGGAATCATATCCGTACACGCAAACAAGTTGAGAGCGTCGATGCAAGTATGATTGAAACCATCTCAACAGATTTCCATGGATACCTAAGTGATTTAGCTTTATGAGGAGTATTCGATTGTTAACCCGGTCCGGGTTTTGACCTTAGTGACAACACGTTATCATTAGTTTCCTTTACTGTCAGGAAAATTATATGACAATTCATCGTACTGTTTAAGGGCGCGATTCTAAGTGGAGTTACACGTATTTTTTCCTGTTAAAAAGACAATTTTAGAGCAAACAGGAAAAAATAGAAAAAATATTATATTAAATTTGAATTACCTATACTTATTATTTGCTTTGGTAAACCTCTGTAGAAGGATGATTAGGCGAAAAAATAAAATGATATGAATTGTGGATAAAAAGTGGCCGAACGTTGAACAAAGTCACAAAGAATAAGTCAACGAACAGCGTTTAGTCATTTAGGTTTTTAGAGGTCGAAATGTCGACAATACAAACAGTATCAATGTTTTGCTAGAGAAATACAAGTTCGATGCTATTCGGCAATCGCACACGATAAGCAACGCAGCGGTCGTGGGTTCGATCCCCGGCTCGTACCAATGGGCTTTTCAAAAAAACTTATGTACGAAATATCATTTCATATTCACAAGTGCTTTACGGTGAAGGAAAACATCGTGAGGAAACCTGCATACGCCTGCGAACACAGACCAGGGGTTCTCTGTGCCTGCGAAGAAATTCAAGGGTGTATATGAAGTCCCCAACAAGTACTGGGCCAGCGTTGGGATTACGCAAAATAGGCGATGTCGAGTTGCGGAAAAAACGGCCAGAATACAACAACCGATAACCAAAGCGATAAGTCATGTGACCATAATAATGTATGGAAACGGCCACGTGACTTTTCGTACGAATCTGTCATTCTCATACACTTATTACTTATCGCTTATCGTATACGATTACAGAATGGCATCTTGACTAGGTTTGCTGAGTAATGAATTCTCTCTACGTTTATAACTTGAGCCGTTATTTCCTTACACAAACACTTGCATTCAATAGGTTTGTTTATCTCGATGCGTCACTTACGAGTACAATTGTATCTTACGTCACTTAAGTATGCACTTTCACTTGCGATTTAATGGCGTTCAATCCTGTTTATATAACATTGGCGAGGATATTTACATATCAAGGCCATTTGATCTATGTCACATTTATCTATGACCCATTCGTCCATTGTTATCTGATCTAGTAAACAATTATGTAACCTAAAAGTTCACATTATTTGATATAAACTGCCTTCCTTCATAAAATAAAGTTAAATGGAAATAATAGTTTATGAATAAAAAAACTCATTCAGATATCTTAGTACCTTAGACACACATGGCAGTTTTAGACTTTATATATTCTGTGGTTTTAGACCAAAAAAACGAAGTGTAGAGTTCCGTGTAGTCATTCAAAAAACGTCTGGGCCGATTATGTTCGAAATAGCTTTATTTGAAAATATTCTGTAAGCCCACTATTCGATATTTGAATATCACAAAAATGTCTGAAACTTTCGATTATTTGGAAGCCCTAATAAAATAAATACCTATGAAATTGGCGTTTTGTCACAGGTTTTGTATGGAGAATTTTGTGACAAGTCTATTTTGCATACAATTAATTTTGTGTATATTTTTTTGATGTCATAATCAAAATAAATCAAATTTTGCCGGTAATATTAGACACTTCTAAGGCGTGTTTTGTAAAATTTCAGAAAAAAGGTACTATCATTAATTCATTAATTTATACCTATTTCAAACATATGAACCGGCAGCATATGGCAAGAGTTGTTTTCAAAGCTTATTTTTTAATGTTATTTAAGGAAAAAAAAACTATAATAACATTTGTTACACACTGCACTGTTGAAAACAAAGAATTTCTAAGTTTCTTTTTACATAATAAAATTAGAGATCAACTAAAGTCTATGACCAAAAACGTGAACAGTAGCATACTCATAAACTTAACTAACAGGGTGTTATAATATAATTATACAATACATCGGTACGTAATATTAAACAGCCACAACTGATCACGAATGCAATTTTAATATCTTGATATTCTTCTATAAAAATGGTACTTAAACAACTTCAGAACATTTTTGTTCTCATAAGTACATGGCACGGTTCATTAGTACAAGCTTAAGTGGACAAATAGTTATTAAAACTGTAACTCTAACCAGGCACAATGAAGAACTAACCAGCAAGGATTAGCGAAATGATGTAAAATCTAGTTTTTTCTCGATTAACTCAGTTTTACAGCCAATCTATGGTATAAGTAGATATCAATTAGAAGTTGGATCGAAGCGCTTATTTCAGAATTATCTGCTTTTGATATTAGACGAGAATTTCTGAAGCAGGAAAATAATATTGGCTTGAGAGCGTATTTTAAAAGCATAATTATTTAGTTACGCTTAGTGGCACCTATACCGTGTTTTTACATGATACTGGCTTTTATTAAAACCGAGGAATGCGATGCAGATTTTTAGCCAAACCATGAACATTATTCGATTCAAAGTGCTCATTTTAAAAGTAATTAACTTTCTAAGAAAAGTTGATTGAGAAGCTATGTACTTCAAAATGAATCGTTAACTTGCACTTGACAATGACAGATCGCAGCCACTCATAACGTTTTACAACTAAGCAGTACACGCGTTATATTGATCGTTCCGAGGAAATTAATTGTATGGTCTATTTAAATATTTGTTGAATGTTAATACTTGTAAACGATTGCTATTAATGCGTATTACTACCCATTTTTGTAAAAGCCCGGGACATGGGAACACACTGTATATGTATATATTGATCACTCATATTTAACAACAAACTTTCGTTTAATTTTATCCAAAGTAATTGTCTTGACGTAAAGTCAGGCTACATCAGTCCTAGCATAACATTGCCCACCTAAAAATCCATCTTGGCAAATTAATATTGAATAAAAACAAAATTATTTTGCTTGACATTGTTTAGGTAACATACCCATACTACGTGACCTGTTTAGGGGGGAGGGGGTCCGTTAAAGTACCACTCTTGGTCACCAGGGGGAGGGGAGGGGGTCTGGTATCTTGTCACGTGACAAGCTTTATAACACATGCACTCGTCTTTTTAACTGCCCTTGATGCATTAATAAATGTAGGTAGGTACATACTAAACTAATACATATACATTTTTTAAAACAAAAAGTACTATTCTACGATTTAAATTTACTATTTAACCTACGCCTGCACTAGCAGTACGCGTTTTCAAAGACCAAAAAATACTACGTGAAAACTAGGGGGGAGGGGGGGGGGGTCTTGGCATATACTACGCTTGGTCACCAGGGGGAGGGGGGGGGGGTCAAAACACGCTTAAAAAGGATCACGTAGTATGGGTATGTTCCCTTAGTGAAAATGTATGTGCATCTAATGCCATATTTATATTTTATTGAAGTCAATCAAAGCGGAATGAAATGCCGAACGTTGTTGGGCATTTTCACTTCTAGGGACAGCCAATTAGCTTAACTCTCACAAAAAAAGTAAACTTCGATGTCAGTTTTGTAACGACAATGAAGCATGAAATATTTACGTAAATCCACTTTATTCATGTTTTTATATTGCATAAACGCGGGTTCTTCCTGGATTAAATGATAAAGAAATATTTTTGTTAATATGTAATGCTTAGTTGACGTTACAAAGCTGACATCGAAGTTAACTTTTTGTGAGAGTTAAGCTAATTGGGTGTCCCTAGAAGTGAAAATGCCCTGTTACACAAAATTTAACTTGGAAACAAAATTTTAGTTTTTTTGCAATCGCCCAAGATAATTATGGAGCATTCCATGAAAACATCTACATACTGTAGAAACACTGTCAATCTTAAAGATATGTTATTATTATACCGTAACTCAGCTTAGTAACGGTATCTCCTACATCTCGTACCTTGGTGCGACTTCTGATTTCGACGTTTCTAACTCGGTCTTGTAGTTTAATACCGAGCATGGCTCGCTCCATGGCTCTCTGCGCTACTCGTATTAATTTAATTAAGTTAGGTGTATTAATTTAATTTTTCAGAATTATTGAAAAGACTTTGTCGCTTACGACATGTTTTCATGGAATACTCCTTATTCGTTTGCTTGTTTGAGATTGATTTATGGAGGTATAAATCATTTAAATCAACTTCTTATTGTAGTCAGAATTAATTTGAATATAATTAATATTTAATAGGCAATTCAAGGTTTTTCTAAATACAAATCAATCAATGTTACAATAGGACATTGTAATTACAGGACGTGTAAATCCGCATTTAAAGTAATCTCGAAAAACGAAATTCGTTCGTTACACAAAACGTGATTAGTCGAAATTCGTTGATTTCGTAGAGTGGGGGATAGAATGAGCGAATGCTCGTTTGGTCCAAATGCTCCTTGTTACATACAATGCACCGCCTAATTTTTTTCCTGACTGGTAGAGAATGCCTCATAGCATTAAGTTCGCCTTTTGCACAATAATGTTTCATCTTGACATCATCATCAGCCTATTACAGTCCACTTCTGGACGAGGGCCTCTAAGCTCGTAAGTAGTAACTTATGCGTATTGACGAATTAGGAGGATAGAAGGTGTTCATTATGATGACGCTTGTGGCTGTCTTCGATCTTAAATACATGAATGGTCAGCGACACTTCAATGCTTTAGTCGACTTCAGCGTCACCTACGTGAAGAGTAGGGTTGGATACAAATGTATTCCGTTGTCACGCAGCCTTAATAATTAAATTATTATCCTCCTAGTGGGCTATTGGTTAAATAACCGATTGGGTTATTTATTTAGGGTATTATATAAAATCCCAGTTGCAACTGGTGTCAGATGGGTGTGGTGGTAACAGGTGGAAATAACCCGACCGATTCTACCAAAAATACGTTTCTTCTGTTTCAGATCAGCTGGGCCATCACAATTTTCTCTCTAGCTCCGTGGGCGTTGATAACCTCACGGGCGGTCGCAGGACTGGCCTGCGCGGGATGCTACGTAGTGACCCCATTATATTTAAAAGAGGTACCTAATTTCCTTTCACCTTAAACTCAAACTACAAACTATCGCTCCGAACCGTATCCGGTCCAAACATCCTATCACACTAGCAGCGTTTCCGCGCTGTAAGGTACACCCGGCTAAAATCGGATCTAATGTAATATCGGATGACCGCAATAACTACTAAAATAGTAGTATTTTTTCCTCACTGGCTATATTATGCATGTTGCCATTTCACCCCACCCCTCTCGCTAGTATGCAGCAACCGCTCAGCCGCATCATTCGTGAAATACGAATGTTTAAAAAAAAGTGTTTTTTTTGAGATTTTTTGGAGATCCAATCCTTAGCAGGAAGCTATGCCCCTTACTTTTACAGTTGAAATTAGATACTAGTCCGATCTTAGGCCAAGAAGGTTTTTCGGTTGGGTGTCTTGAAAAAAAAAATGTGCAAGTTTGAGTGCCGATTACTCCTAAGGTATTCGGCTGAGCGGCATCAAGTAAATTTATATTGATAGCTTGATTTCTTTTTTATCGCGTACATCACACATCTGCCGGTAAAAGTTAGTGAGAATAAATCTATGATTTTTTTGTGACAGCCTTTCAACTCACCGAAAAATAGTCCGGTCTTACCCGGGTGTACTTTATAGCAAACAAAATAAGTTAACCATGTTTAGCACGCGATTGGTATATCGTCGCGAGATAGATTTTTCATCTTTTACTGACTATATGAATAAAAGAGTGATGCATAGTTTATATCTCGCGGCGACATATTGTCGCACTAATCCTGTGCTAAGCCTACAGATACGATCCGGAGCGCGGATCACAGACGATAGCCCCGGTCTCTAATGGCCTGGCCACGACATTGGTCTAAGGCGACCGGCGGGGCGGAAAACCATACATGCGAGAGTGAGTTCCGATAGCGGCCTCTCGCACTTATAAATTCGCTCGCCGCCAGTCTGGCCCAATGTCGTGGCCAGGCCATAAGGCGACCGACCTCCTTTATCTCCCCAACTGTGGAGACGATTCGAAAGGATGTCTGCCACTTGGAAATTAGAAAATTATTATTTAAAAAAATTTCAAGGTTTATTTACCAGTAGTACTTTTTCGACAGACCACATACGAGGGGAACGCAGTCTCATATCTTATTGTGTTCTCTTCCTTAGATAGCGTCAGACAACGTCCGCGGCGCCCTCGGTTCTCTCTTCATCCTCTCCCAAAACCTGGGCTACCTGGTGGTGTACGTGGCCGGGGACTGCCTGTCCTTCGCCAGCGTGCTGTGGCTGTGCACGGCGGTGCCGGTGCTGCATCTGCTCGCGTTCCTGGCGATGCCGGAGACTCCTGTGTTCTTGGTGCAACAGGGAAAAACCCAGGTGAGTTAGTTACGTTAATGATCATTTTTATACAGAGCGTTTGGGTTGTGGAGCAAAAGTGAACAGGGTACTAGGGATAGTCACGCTGAGCAACCTTCACTATGGAGACAACAAGGGAAGAGCCAGGTGAGTTAGTTACTGATTTTTATTAGGATTACATAGCAAAAATTTAACCCTTATAATTTTGTCCAGATTGTCCGCATATCACAGTGATTTTACTCTGTATCTAAAAAGCATATTCGTCGATTGACACCCAAAGCTCACTAAGTAACAACCAACTTGAAAGAGAGCTCGTATCTCAGTTCCGATGTAGTACATATGTTGCTAAGAGCAGTGACAGTTTTTATAATGAGGTTTGGTTCCCTCTTCATCCTCTCCCAAAACCTGGGCTACCTGGTGGTGTACGTGGCCGGGGATTGCCTGTCCTTCGCCAGCGTGCTGTGGCTGTGCACGGCGGTGCCGGTTCTGCATCTGCTCGCGTTCCTGGCGATGCCGGAGACTCCTGTGTTCTTGGTGCAACAGGGGAAGACCCAGGTCAGTTATTGATATTTTTATCAGGATTCTATACTGCGACCATTTATACAGGGTATCTTTGGAGCAGGAGTAAACAGAGTACCATTGGGAAGGTCACGCTGAGCAGCGTTCTTGGCGATACCTGGGTGCTTAGCTAAGTTGCCAATCGCTAACGCTTAATGAAATCGTTAATCGTAAACAAAAGCCAGAGTGAGAGAGAGGGAAAACTACGATACGCTACTAAGCATTAGCGATTGGCAACTTGGCTAAGTATCCTGAGACTCCTGTGTTGTTGGTACAACAGGGGAAGACCCGGGTGAGTTAGTTACGTTAATGATCATTTTTATTGGCGGTTGCAGAGAGTCACGTGGAGGGGTGACGAGGGAGGGGGTGGAATAATTAGAAGATTAGAGTGTTTTCTGGTCCTTCTCAATCTTATAGGCATTGCTCACTGTTTTTTTATTATTTAACAAAGGTAGACAATTGAGCTCTCAGCCCACCTGATGGAAAGCAGGAACTGAGGCCCATGGACATAGCGATATGAATCACTGATATAAAAAATTGAACTTTTACTTTTAAGATTATTTGAGAGCATGGCTTATCCCATTTGGAAGATAAATCGAATGCTGGTTGGTTCTTCAGAAAACATGTATATTCAGTTCCTAAAGCTTCATCATAAGATATTACTAAACGAGTAAATGAGGCTCTTGGGTCTTCTGTGGCTCAGCCGTATTTTAGATGTTTGAAGTTGTTAGAGTACATGTTCAGATATTTTTGAGCTCCATGTGCGCTCTGGTATACCTGTATGCGACTGTACCCTTCACTATAAAAAATGCCTCGTCCTGCATAAAATAATAATCACCGTATTAAAAACTTAAAAAACCGACTTCAACCGATTTATTCAAGATCCCCGATTTGTTACTATTGATTTCCTCGAATTCTACTTTCTGAATGCAAATTCTTGTATTTGAATGAAAATTACCAAAAGCGCCATACATGTACCTATAACATTTGAAGAGATCCCTCGATTTCAAGATCCCGTCACCAGACCCCAACTTGGTGCCAATGGAACCATCTCGGGGAAATACACGTTCGATCACAAAAAAATAAATAAAATCGTTTCACTATTCTCGGAGATATCAGGTAACATACATACATACAAAAAAAACAGTCGAATTGAGAACCTCCTTTTTTTGAAGTCGGTTAAAAATGTATTTGATCAATAAAACAAAAATGTCAGCAATCCTAAACCAGCATAAACTAAATAAAACCAGTATACTTCTTATCAAGACCAATGCAAGATAATTAATCAGTCCAAGATGCGTAAGCAAACCGAAAGTGGTTTTTGCAAAGTAGTTGACATTTCGTGTTGCGATCTAAACTTACGTAACCTCGTATCTCTAATACTCACTTGATTCAAAAAACACCCGTATGCTAAGTGAAAGAAAGGTGACATTTCTATGAATTTATTTCTGTAGATCCGAGTTTAGAGACGATAAAATTTTTATGTGTGTCTTGTTTTGAGATTATTTGCCATTTATGGTAATCATGATGACCAGGTTTGAGGAAATCTGCAACTGGTTGAAATGGCTGTTATAAAATTAATATTAATATTTATTTATAGCTTCGTACCGGTACCGTTTGACTGTCGTCAAGGTATTGATTTAAACTTTCACGATTATCACTCATATTAGACAAACGGGTCTTAATCGCGTAAACTTGCGTTTAATTATATCCTGACGTTTCGGGCATGACGTTACACCCGTGGTCGCAGGCAGACACAGGCAGGCAGGTCAGGATATAATTGAACGTAAGTTTACGCAATTAAGACCGTTTGTCTTTAAAATATGTTGTCAAGGTATTGGATTTCTGTAAAGATTTTCCTCTGACTTTCATCACATTCTTAACATAGATACGTCGTCCAACAGCAAATACCAGCTATATTCGATAACGAATTGAATTATCATGATAATTACATTGATTCTGCCAAAACCTGATTTGTGCAGATACTGGAGATAGCCTGTAGTCTTAGCACATGATGGGTGCTATTTTTAACCGACATCAAAAAAGGCGGAAGTTCTCAATTCGACTGAATTTTTTGAGCGCTCTGGCCTCTCCGATGGCCAATGTAACATTTTTTTTGATAAATACTTTATTATATTATTATGGAGTTACAACAACGAGAACGACTCTCATAATACTACAGATACTAGGTAATACACATCTAGCAAACTGCTTGTCTTTATTGTGGCATCAACGAGAAACACATATTTAAATGAGTTTTACTTCTATGTTGCAAAGCTCTAATGTTACCAACCAAGCTCTGGTCTAATATAAGATTTTAATTGCACTAAGCAAACCAGCTGATGTAAATAACGACAATTATTTAAAGTAAGTATTGCATAATTATAAACGTGGTTATGCAGAAAACGCACATAGGTTCTAGGCAGGCTAGGTGATTGTACCAATGTAGAAAGAACATTCTTAAAATTGCAGGAATATAATCGGAAATTTCCGAGAATTTTCATGAGAATTCAAGAGTAAGTTCTCATTGAGAATATTTCCATGAGAACTTATCAAAAAGCGTTATGAATAATATTGTATTTCACAATTGAGTAAACAAGACATAAAATATACCTTAAAAGGCATGTAAATACAATGGTTTTGGTATGATCAGATTGCTTGTAAAGTTTAAATTGCCGAGAACATTCTCTATGCAAGTTTCGTAACTTATGAAACTTCTCCTCGGTACAATGCTAGGTGATTGGTGGATTTCGTAAACTATGTAATAGGTATATCGACGGCGAAAAGCAAACACGTAGTAACCCACAAAAATGAAATTGTTCACCAGAGCCGAAAAACCTCCCGAGTAGTGAAAAAAAAATCATAACTTTCGTATTTATGGACACATCTTATTAAAAATTGGACACAATATCCACATTTTTTTTGTCTTTAATTTCATTTAAATAAATTTCACCATAAGTTATTACAAGTGGAGTTATGTGGGTTACTACGTTTTGGTTGTTTTTTTACAGTTAGCAAACACGTAGTAACCGACGTCAACAAATGTATGAAATAGCATTTTTCTATCGTTTTTGTGGATAGCAAAAACGCAGTAACCCACTTTAAGTTTACTAAAAGTAACGGTAATAAAGTGTTAAACCACATGCTTTAGATAATTTCAATGAGCCCAGTGCTGTAACACTATTTGTTTTCGTATTGTAAGTATTTTCAAATGCATTAAATGTATTGCCAACATTTTTAGGATGACTTTTAAAGTGACTTTAATGGAATCGCGAAACAAAACACACGACTTTTCAAATGTTTCGTTAAAAATGAGAAGAGACTTAAAGGAATTAAATATGAAAATCAAACCACTTGAAGTGTAATAATCAAAAATGAAATAATTAAATTAAAAACGAAACGTATAAGTATACCTTTATCTTGAAAAATCATAATTAGACTTTTATAAAATGTATAGTTTTAGCAAAGTATAACATAATTGAGCCCAGTTTAAACAAGATAAACAACTAAAAAATCTATAAGTACTTCTATCTAGCACGTTTGAGTCTGATAACATTTTTTAGTTGTTTATCTTGTATCTAAAGAATCAATCATTTATTCATAACCATGAAGATAAATTATTATAATATTTATAATAATATAAACGCAATATGAACTTGGTTCCTACATATAGAAAACATAATGAGATCCTATTAAATACCTAATAAAGAAACGTCCACGCTGGACAGAAGAAACGACTAAAAAAGTATGTCATTCTATCTTTATACTACTTTTGCTCAGTCTATATCTGCAGTATCAGTTATCTTCATTAATAATCATGTAGTTAATTATTATAATATAAACACAACGTTAACTTTGTATAATATACCTATACTAACAAAAGAAAAGCCTACTTTGAATACGTCCAAATAAAAAAAATAAAAAACTAACATTGTTAATAAAATTAATCACTTTAATATTTTCTTCGGTTACTGAAATGATTGCTCATGAAATAAAAGTATAGAAACGGATAGTACGAGGGCTGTTCTGAAAGTTTTTAGTTGCTCCGGTTCTATTCATGCGATTTCAATAAAACTTACACCATTTTGAGGGATATTTCAATGACGCTTTAGGCGGTGTAAATTTGTTTTCGTAAAGATTTTAGATATTTTTATTATTTTGTTTTACTTAGACGTGTCGAGCCTTACTCCAATGACCATGATACCGGTTTTTTAAGACACTTTTTTAATTAGATGCTATGAGCATCATTCGCTTATAAAACTATTTTATTTTAAAGATACTAGTAATTGAAGATACTTCCGTTATTTTTAAGTACAAATTACGTGATATCCTTTACTTTAATCATAAATGAGTAGGCATCGAAAAAAATCGTAAACTCTAAAATTGGAATTTCGAATATTGTAAAAATCATCATTCTATCAATAATCATTGTTCTTCAAATATAATTTAAAAAACGCAAAACGAACTAAATTATTTATCCCGGGTATATTCAAGTACGGCTTTTAAAGATTTTTATACAAAATATGCTTCAATGTGTCAAAAATGGCCAATTTTTCCATACAATGTCAAATTTCATACAAAACAGCTTTTTGTAAAAAAAATATAATAAATAAACTATTCCCATTACATGTATGAATTTACTAACCATAATAAGTATTGAAATGTCCCTCACAATGATATAAATTCAATTTAAATCGCATGAATAGAACCGGAGCAACTAAAAACTTTCGGAACAGCCCTCGTATATTAATTAAATTGAACTTCATCCCGATGTTTCGAACAAACAAAATAAGAAAGATAAGTACAAAAACTACCCACAAAGAAAAATTTACTTAACCACAGACAATATTAGGGTTCCGTAGCCAAAATGGCAAAAACGGAACCTTTATAGATTCGTCATGTCCGTTTGTCCGTCTGTCCGTCTGTCCGTCTGTCACAGCCGATTTACTCAGAAACTATAAATGCTACAGTGATGAAATTTGGTAATGATATGTGTTTTATGAACCGCTACAAAATTGTGATACTATATTGTAAAAAAAAAATTAGGGTTGGGGCCCTCCATACATGTAACTGAGGGATAGAATTTTTTTTTAGTTGTATATAAGCGTGTGAAGTATCAATAGAAAGGTCTTTGAAAATGATATAAAGGTTTATACATCACATTTTTATTTAAGCTAACCGTTTTTGAGATATCAGCTGTCAAAGTCTGAAAAATGTGTGTCCCCCCTCTATTTTTTAAACTACGTGCTATAAAATTCAAAAAAAAAAAATATTGCATATTAATAAACTCTATCAACGATTTTTAGTTTGATTCAATTATCTCTTATAGTTTTTGAGATAGGTTGATTTAACTGTATTTTTTAATGATAATGGTACGGAACCCTTCGCGCGCGAGTCTGACTCGCACTTGGCGAGGTCATTGTGATAATGAAATATTCAAATTTTAATAGGATAGAAACAAGCTTATCACTATCACCAGCTTGGGATCCTATAGTTCATCTAATAAAGGAGCAGACAGGCTCGCATAGACCGTGAGACTAATGGGTACGACGGTATTGAGCTTTTTAGTACAGGCAATTTTTACAAATAAGAAATACGTATGCATGTAAATAATATGTATGTTTCGGTTTAGTGCATGTGGATCTTAAGAAGTACTACAAATGTTTTTTTAATAGATGTGTCCCGCTGAGTTTCTTGCCGGTCCCAAAATTGGGATACCTTCCTAACAATACAATCATACAAAAGAAGGGATTTCTTCTCAGGTCAGAGGTGTAGGGATAGAACCGGCGTAGATTATTTATTTTGTATTTGTCTTCATTTTGAAAATACTTATAATGAATAACTAGCTTCATTTGCAATATTTGTAATATCTACATCCCTTAAAATGTCTGTGGTTTAGTATATTCTTTGTGGGTAGTTTTGTACTTATCATTCTTATTTTGATGTAAGTAGATCTATCAAATTTCCTCGATTGTCAGTCGCCCGCAGACCACGAACCCCTATAAAGTGTTCGAAACGTCGGAATGAAGTTAAATTTAATAAATATACGTGCGTTTATCCGTTTTATTTTTTTCATTTTAATCATTAATCACTTTAGGCAAAATTCTCGTTATAATGTTTCAAAATTCCAAACACTTCGACTCACTTTCGCTTCGCGGACCGCACTGAGTGACGTCGTAAGCGTATGCGCAATGGCGGCGACTGCCACGTTAAAACGTTTTAAGGCGCGCGAATCTAAGCCCCTACACCCTACAAAAGTGAAGTAATTATTAAGTAGCTAGCTTTACGTGATCCTTGTAAACGCAGTAAAAGACAAGATTCTCTAATTTGATACTGCTAGCCAAAATATTATTTCCTGCCAATTGGCGTAACTGCAAGACTTTCAAATCTATGAGCGGCAAACACGTAGTAACCAGCATCGTCGTCAGAACAACGGGCGGTTTTAAGTGCTGTAAATGCTTTGATTTAAATAACACAGGTTTTTTTGCTACTTACTACGTGTTTGGAGAATACATTTCAAGAAAAATGGGAAAATTTGTAGTTCCTAATTTCCTTGTTTTTCATCATATCGGCACGCGGATGGCACCAATCGACGCGGAAATAATCGAAGATTCCGAAAGTGCAATAAAAAAAATTTTGACCTTGTGTTGGTTACTACGTGTTTGCTTTCCAGCGTCGATATCCATAAAACTTGTAAATTTCTGCTTACATTCACACACATCATCAGCCTATCTCAGTCCACTGCTGGACGTAGGCCTCTCCTATTAACTATGCGTATAGACACATGGAGGTATATGCCCATAATCGCCACGCTGGGCAAGCGGATTGGAGATCGCAGTGATGTGTCCAGTCCACTATGATGACGCTGCTGCCCATCATTAATGTCTTATCAAAGAATGGTCAGTGACACTTCAATCCCTTAGTCGACTCATTACGACACCCGCGGGAAGAGTTCGATTTGGAGAGCTTACATTAACATATAAAAATATACATACTCAAATCGGCTTGCATGCATCAGCCTATGATAGTCCACTGCACGACGTAGGCCTCTCCTATTAACTATGCTATTCGCATTAGGAGGTATACTCCATTTCAAATACCATGGTCCGATGCCACTTCAGAGTTTTATGTGGCATCGGGCCATGGTATTTGAAATGGATTATACATTGGCTTAGTGCATTGATTTAAGTAAAAGGGGTAGATATGGTACCAGGCGCACGAAAGTGTGCCATCGAATACAGGTCCCGGGACCTGTTTTGAATTAGTCGTGTGATGGCAGCCCATGTGTCAACAGCTTGTCAAGATCCAAAATCTATGTAACGAATATTGGCTTAAAAGCGATAATCATGCCGTGCTGTGCCTTTTTTCAGTGCTTTAACAGCTCAAAGCATAAAAACAAAACTCACGGAATCACTTTTCATGCGTAAGTACTGTTTATAATTTAATAATATATTTTTAGGCAATTCAAATTTTAAATGAATCTTGTTTTTGAGTGAGAGAAACAGATATATATCTAATATATACGAGAGCAACACGTACATCGTCACGCAATAACGTCAGCAAATAAATCTTGATCAACATGTATTTTTAGTTCCTGCGCTCCTAGTAAAACAAATGTAACAACAAAGTCTATTTTGCAATATTTATTTTATAAATACATAAAATTAATAGCTTATACGTATGTTTAGGTTTGGTTGTAGCATAACAATTTAATACACGTACAGATTTCCTGCCGACGAAGTATGGAAAGATAAGTGGCTCGCAGTCGTACGCAAGCAAAGAAAATACCCAGAGTGGACATCTACCAAACATAGTAGAATATGTTCCATACATTTTATACCGGAACATATTTATACTACCAGCAAAGGCAGACGACGAATAACAAAAGGCGCTATTCCGTACTTTCGGGTAATCGTGGTTTTGTGCACTTTATTTTATCTTGAATAGGTACATTTATAGAATACTAGCAGTTACCCGCGGCTTCGCCCGCGTTCTAATATCTATTCACTGCGTGTTAATGTTTTCCCGCGATTATCTCGCGTTTGCCTTAACCGATTTAAGTGTGGCGGATGGTGCTTTTACCCGCAGTTCGGCCGCGTTCTATCAATTTTTATCACGGTCGTATTAAACTTAAGACCTAAATTCAAGAAGCGAACTTTTCTTGCAATTTTGACTTCAAATTCCATATGAAGAACTTTTCATCTTCTCGGTATCGATTTTTATCAATATTAAATCAAAGTTCTAGAAATGTTAGATGTGATAGCTTCTCACTTTTTGTACCTACCTCAAAATCGTTATGAAAAACCCCCTTGGATCCTAAGATACCGATTTTTATTAAGGTCGGATTCAAACGAAATAAATTCAAGGTGCCGACCATTTTGTGCAAATTCGACCTCAAATTCATTACTTGAAACGTTTTCACATTTCAGATATCGATTATTATCAAAATCCGCTATCATCTTTACCATCTGGTAACCGACAAATGTTTTTTATCATTAAAAGTTTACTACACACTCACATAGGTGATTGATGTTTTGATGATAAACTATCATTTGTCGTTTCCCAGGCCTTACAAAGATGACCATAATTAGCCAAGCTGATTAACATTTGAAGAAAGTCAATATTGTTACCGTTTCTTGCAAAATTGACTTCTGCTTCATTATTATGAACAGATCAGTCAGAACTTCAGATTACCACCGATTTTTATGACGGACAATATCGAAACGGAAATTGAACAGGCGGCCTTTTTTGCACAATAAATAATACATCGATTTACACAATTGGATCAAAAATGACGAAATTTATGGTGACGGCTGTTTTGACTTTATAAAAAACCTCTTGGATACACAGATATATGTACTTTTGATTACTATCGCGTGAAAACTCAGGAAAACTTAAAAGGTTATTAACGTTGGTTAACATGCTTTATTTAGAATTTTTGTTGAATCAGAAATAAACACAAAAACGATACCCCTGTCATAACCCGCAAGCCCATGAGACCATAAAAGAGGAGATGGTATTTCTCGTACACCTCGGTACAGCGACACGATAGACTATAGAAACGATAACCATGTTGTTTTTTTTACTGTTAACCTTTTTACCACTTTCAAGAGTTGAATTCTCAAAAAAACCTAAAACATGTCTTTAGTCATTTATACATTTTGGGAATACTCATGTGAAGTTTCAGATAAAACAGTTTAAATAGTCAAGTTTCCCCGTACACACTTTGGACCCCCATTGCACCCTCTAATGGGTGGATTTTGACTTAACCTTTCTTAGAGCATCCCTACACCCTCATAAAAATCCTCCATACCAACCATAAAATAACTCCAACTTCCAACCCTCCATAAAATAGTTCAACTAATCTTATTTCGCCATACAAACTTTGGACCCCCATTTCAACCCCTTAGAAGGTGAATTTTGAAAAATCCTTTCTTAGTGCTCGTCTACACTATAAAAGGAACCTACGTGCCAAATTTGGAGTCTCTAGGACCAGGGGTTTAGGCTGTGCGTGCATCTTTGTCAGGGAGCTTCTTCTTTTATATATATAGATAGCCAATCAAAACTTTGTTGGACCAATCACAACTATTTTTTCAACAAGCGTGCTCGTAACGTAGGTATTATTGAACTGCTTTATGGTTCATAATCCAATATCCGTACTTTTTCATTACATTACCCGACCAAGTTAAACATACTTTACATTTTGTTGTATTTTCTGTTATTTCTTTTATGTAAATTGTTGCCTTAAAGTAATGAACAAGAATAAAATAAAAAGATTGAACGTAAATTTCGGATAGTATCTAAGTAAGTAGTAATTACCTAGCAACAAAGGTTAGTAAAAGTGTTAATTGAAGTCAGTTATTCCTCGCAAATGTGTTGAAAAACGTCGTCGGTAGTACACATTAAACTAGTTTAAGCGGACAAAATAACGAAAAGCTATTCTAGAGTATCGACCGGAATATCAAATATGAGTATCTTCATGATTTGATTTCTAAATTCAATTTATATTTTTGAGCCTTTTCGTACGTTGTCACTATGGTACTTCACTTAAATTCCTTGACCATCCATACACCATACCTAACTTAATTTATAGCTTTTGTTGTTTTATTGTTTTTTTACTTCGTTGTTTAATGGGAACCGATGAACATGTTGGAAGTCTTCGATATTTTTTCTGATTTGTTGAGATTCTTCGTGTTGTTTATCTTTAATTTTGTATATGTCACATAATAACCTTATTTTACATTTATTTGAGCCCATATAATATAAGAAAATATTTGAATAAAGGAGAGAATAATAATATTCCTTTATATAAATGATTACACCATCTTCACTATTAAACCATCTTTCATTTAATTCTGTTTCATCATGATGAAATGTTTTCCGACGCTACCGAACTAAAGGTAAATGGCGTAATTCCGATGATACCACGGGCGTCGTAGTCGGTCCAGTATAAGGGAGACCCAAATGACCGTAGTAAGTGTATGCAACCAGAGGTCAGCCCTTGAAATTGACAATATCTAATCCCAAAACTCGGTAAGCGATGTACCAGGAGTAGCGGGATTGTTAGAAATATTAAGATTAGAAAGAATATGCAGATAATGTCTTGCTTACACTAAGATCTAATTGCTATGTATGTCTCTGTTGCTCTATGTGTATTGCGCAAAATATGGGAGTCTCGTTTGCACAACCGCATATTTCGTATTATTTTATCTCTATTGCGCATTGTGCACATAGACATTACAGTAGTGTGTAGTATTTGCAACGGTGTGGGTGCGGGTATCGCTTGCCGTGTTGACAAACTATGAGCGTCACTCATCTACCCCTTTTACTTAAATCAATGGCTTAGTGGGACGATTTCGTAGTGCTGCATTTTTGTATTGTCAAATCACTACTTAAGACTATTGACAGTTTTTTAGTGTTATCTATTGAGGCCGCAAACTATGAGGAAGCAATTAGTATGCGGCCAAACGTATGCGGAAACCGGGGACAAAACACTGACTAGGGTTTTTTGTGGGCATGACTTCGATGTGACATATTGACTATGGCGATGTCAAACAGGGCAATGTGTCAATCTTTGAAACGATTGAGATTTTTTTTTATTTCTGTAATAAAAATGTTTTTGACACAAGTTTTTATTGCTTTCTGTACTTTTTGGAATGCTCATTCTCTCATTTGGGTATTTCTCACTCATTTGGGTATTTCTCATTTAGACGAGATTGTGAGTTGTCACAGCCATATACAGATAGTTAAGGCTACATAAACTTAATTTTATATATGAAGGGTCAACGGAAAAAACATGTCCAAAGCTTAAAAAATCGGGGCAAATTCACACCTTATTTTGTTAAAAGTACCTAAGGTGGTTTTTCCTTTTGTAATTTGAATTAACTAGACCTGTTCTTTCCGTGGTCCCTTCATATGTGAATAGAAAGCTTGACGCAGGGGTATAATAATAAGTATCAAAATGTCGGACATCCTGGAAACGCTTAACCCTTAACCACCTACGTGCGGTCTCACAGACACTGGATTATACAAAATTGACAATAACTGAACGCAAGTACATCGCTCACGCCTCTGTGACCTTGTACCTTTGCCCGGCCCCTCCGCAGTGCCGACCATGCTGTCGACTCGTTCAGACGCGCACTCATTTGGATTTGGTCAGTAATAAACTAGCATCGGCGGTCTGTGAGACCGCATGTAGGTGGTTACGATACGTTTTGTAAGTGTCTCAGGGACCGCACGTAGTTGGTTGTGTTACTTAAATTTCATAATAATTGTTACTATAGTTTGACACAGTTTTGAAAAAGGTTCAAATTTATGAAGAAACTTGCCCAAAAATTAGTGAGACCCTATTTAGAGCGTCGTGCAAATAATCAGCTTTTTCCGCGGGACTAGAAAATTGCTTTGAATTTGAATGTTTGAACAAATTGTGTGGCGACGGCAGACAAGAATGGTTATTTCAAAAGCGTGTAATTTTACAAAAATATCTTAATTGTAACCAAATTAGATAGTTTAATAGCATTTTCGATTGATCGATTTTATTTTTTTATAATGAAAAGATTTATATAAATTTTCTTTAATTTTGTAATCTCATATCCTGAAGGATACTTAGTTTTGTAATCGAAAATACGACACGTTATTAAATATGTTAAGTTTGAAATACAAAATGGTGATTTTTTTTTGTATTCTTGTTGGTTAATAAAATGCCTGAAACAATTTAAAGTGTATTTAATATATTTAAACCCCCTTCAGTCACGCCAAAGTAAATAAATCAGGTCCCATAAGAAGAAGCGGTCTCCATGACCGCACGTAGGTGGTTGTGTGATACAAACAGGACGTAGGTAGTCAAGGGTTAACTTTCGAACCTGGTTGTGACAGACGTGTCAAACTATGAAAATACACATTTAGTATTTTAAGCCAAACTCAAGTTTGTTCTTTCAGATTAGGGATCATATCATTACGCAACGGTTTCAACAGTCGATGATCGGGACATTTTGTAATATCTCCAATATGGATATTATAAAAAAAAACAAAGACTTGACACGGTGGGTTTAAGTCAAATAAATTGAGAAACTTAAAGTATCCAGAATCCCCAATTTTAACCTACTTCAGTTGTGGGATGTTCACAGTTATAGGAAGTCAAGTCACACGGACCTAGCAGGCCGTTAAAACAATGAGACTAAAAAGAAGTTAACAACAGGGTGTGGATTGTCGGCCCTCCAAGGGTTGAGCCTCGCTGGAAAATATTTAAAATAAAATGGACGCCTTCTCCAGCGAAACTCTTGCTTGTATATGACAAGATCAATCAAGCAAAACAATTGAGCAACTTTTATAAAAGGTTTATTTTATACTTAAATACAAATCCCTCCCTCTTGGGAATTTCACAATTTATAACCCGGGTATCCGGAATTAACATACAACTTGTTGTAACCTTAAAGGTAAACTTAAAAATTAAATATTTCTGTTAAACACTTGGGTGTCGAGGGTAAAGAGATTTCACACCTTATCTTCAACCTGGTATCACGTTAATAAAATAAAATTAGATAGGCTTATTTGCCCCTTTTAGGTAGTGAGTACGTATTTAAAAAAAATAAGGAAAGGATATCACCTGTGTAGGCTGTGTGTAGGTGTGTGGTGTAACTTCGTCTCCTGCTGGTTCGAAACAAGCCCGTAATGCGGTCAGGAAACACAGGCTGCTGGCACCGGTTGTACAGGAAATGTAGGTCCTCGACAAGTACAGTAGGAGACGCAGATGAAAAACCACCAGCGTTGAACTTCTTGATAAAAATAGAAGGTAGTAAAAAAACTAGTAACAAAAAAAACCCTGGAACAAAATGAGTCCAGTTAATATCTTAATTGGACAAATTACCAATTATTCTTAATCGCAATCCAGTCGTTATGACGTGGAGTCGTATCAATAGTCACTTACCAGTTTATTAGCTGGGCTTCTATTGTACTTTGCTAACAAAATGGTTCCCGTGAGGGTAATACGTCCTCAGATAAAGTGGTGCTAAAATAAGACAAAAAGACACACGTTAACCAACAGGAAATAACCTACAAGGTTAATTCATTATTCCACAGCAAACAGACACTGTAACTTACCGAACGGTACTGACTTCAAATCTTAATGGGTCATTTCTTTATTAAAACTAATTATGCCATGATCGGCTGACACGATGCTAAGTTAGGTTACATTGTGGCGCGGCTGCAACAAAAATACACGAAAGATATTAACCACGGATCCGCAACCATATATGCTACGGCCTTTTAACACCTTGTTACAAATGAATTCTCACCATTTCAAAACGAGGACTCCGAAAAAACCAATACCGCAAGATCACATCTCGAAGGCGGTTTACGAAGTGACAAAGCTCTTCCAGGTTCCATCCGGCGAGGAAGAACCATAGACAAAATCGATCTTTCTAGAACGATTTGTATATTCATAATTACCAGACAAATGAAATATTCAAAATTAATTCCAAAACGAATTTTCGGATTACCATAAACCACTTAAAGGTAAAATACTAAATTAGAAAATATAATATATCGCCCGCAACAGTACGGCACGTCTATGAAGACCTTTATATGCGCAGATATCCTATCTGTGACTTAGCCTGTGACATTTGTCAACAATGACATCTAATCTTTCCGGCGTAAACAAACCAGAACGCAATCATTTATATATCCTAAAAGGAAATCTAGACTTCGATAACCAAAGGGATAGTTTCAAAACGAACAAAAATACAATGGTGAAATGTTGAAATGGATAACCAACTTATGACGGTGGCTGCACCATATAACACAATGCAGGAATTTTCCCCTTGGAAACGCTCAGGTAATTTCTCCTTATCTCTCTCTTATGTTTGAAACAACAGAAAGAAATGCCTAATTAACCATCTAAACTTCATTAGGAGTTCCCTGTGAATACAAATTTCCAAATAGGTACTCCAAATATGAAAGATTTTATTTATTCAACTTGGGTCATATAGTGAGAAAAAAAATGATATAAAACTTTAATCTTTTAACACTGCAAAGTGTTACAGTTCATCCTTAGTTGGGTTAAAAAAAAATAAAAATTTTAGAATAAAATTATAATTTTTTTTTTTTAGAAATAAGATACTATTTGATAGATATAGAACATACAAATTATCCAAAATTATGAAAGCATGAGCGGGAATATTATTGGCACTATAAGCGATTAATCGTGGGCAATGAGAGCATGTTAACTTTTAGTGTGGATCTAGGGGAAGGATCAAATAAGCAGGAGCCAAAGCAGGTAAGTTAATTGATTGCGGTAAAAGCAGTCAGTATGCGGATGAAGAGGGTTAGAGGTTAATGAGGATAATAGATATAAGAATGGTAGGACATTTGATATATATATAAGTTAGTTTTTTTTTTTAAAGAAAAGGAGATATATTTGAATTTCGGTCTACGACGGAACTTAATAAGTGACATTGAGGAGGACAATGAAAACTTAACAACGTATTACTACCAGAACAAACTTCATGCGTGTGCATTTATTTATCACTTGGTAATTTATTATAAGGATGCTTATTTTATCATCTTAATTATTACCGGTATGGTTATTTGTCAACTAATGCTAATTGCTATTTGGATGCTATTTATCAACTAATGCTAATTACTAATGGGATGAGTTACTTATCAACTGACGCAAATTACTATTTGGATGAGTTACTTATCAACTAACGCAAATTACTATTTGGATGGCCATCCGAAACTAAGACTTTAAACTAGAACTAATGGATGATTTAGGGTCACCATGAAAACTAACATGTTAACTAGTACTGGTTTTACATACTAAGATTGTGGCATTTTAACTTTTACTTTATTAAAGATTTGCCTAATTGTTTGTATGCTAGGTAATATGAGAATGGCTATTTGCAACTAGCGAATTTTCATATACCCGATTTTGAAATGCATGGGTTGTCCTTGACAAACATAACTGGAAAGAAACACTCTTTATTCCTTTCAGCTAATATCCTATACTTAGAGTCAACTTCTTCAAAGTTTTCTCCTATAGGGACAGAATATACCTTGATTATAAACAAAGGTTTAGTTTAGTAGAGATTATTTTAATTTATATCTTTATAAGGATACAGAATATTTAGATTTGTTTAACAAAGTTCCCCTACCTACATCTTTATTAGGATATAATAGGGAAAAATATTGAACTGGTCCGTATGCATCCGGTACCAAAAGTAAGGTAAATATAAAATTATATTCCTTAGAGTGACAAGGCAGCAGAAAGATATTGGTTTCCTATGGACGAGAGACGATTACCGTTGTGGAGACGGCTCGGCTTCGCCAGGGCGGACTATATCTTTTATATGGAAGTTACCTAAAAGCTTTCCTTCTAGGGATTTTAAAGTATAAACTAATGGTCCTAATTTCTTGTAAATGACACATTTGTCATATCGGGGAGCCAGCTTCGCCGAAAAATGCTTAGCAGCGTTGGACAATGGAAAACATCTTTTATATACGATCTGGCCTTCTTCCAATTCTACGTGACGCTTCCTCATGTTGTAATACCTAGCATTACGTTCATGGGATGCTAACAACGAGTTACGCACCTTTTGGAAAATAGATTTTAACTCTTTTAGCTTATCTGAAAAAGAATAACTGGTATCAAGGTGTAGGGCGTTTTGGTCTAAAGGACCGTCATCATTGTACAGAGAGCCTTCCAGGATCATTTGACGACCATGTGTTAAGAAATACGGGGTGTGTTTGGTGACCTCGTGTTTGGCGGTGTTGAGAGCACATTGTATCTCCGCTACATTCTTATCCCAATTGCGGTGATCAGAACGCACGTAAGAAGCAATGGTTCTTACCAGCTCGCGGTTCACTCTTTCCGTTTGATTGGTCTGAGGATGATATCTAGGGTTATAAAATATATGGGGAACACTATATTTAGTCATCAAATCTCTAAAATCCTTCGAGGTAAATTGAACACCATTGTCACAAAAAATGTATTTGGGTACCCCGTGTACCAGAAAGATTCCTTTCTCCACACATTTAACTATTGCCTTCGCAGTTATGGTACGGAGTGGAAATAAAGTAACATATTTACTAAAGTAATCAGTACACACGAACAGGTACTGGTTTCTTAAATAAGAAGGAGGAAATGGACCAAGTATGTCACAAGAGATTGCTTCGCCTGGTGACGAAACACGTCGGGGAGACCCCATAAGACCAGGTCTAGCTAAATTTACAGGTTTATAAGTCCTGCAAGTTTCACATAAGTGAACGTATTCCTTAACGTCTTGAAAAAGTGTTGGCCAAAAATAATTATCTGCTATTCTCGAATGCGTCTTGGCTACCCCAAAATGACCAGCGGTAGGATGATCATGATTCCTATTAAGTATCTCTTTCCGTTCCTCGTAAGGTACTACCAACTTCCAGTCGAATTGATCTGTTAGGCGATATTTATTCTTCGAGTAACGGAAAAGCTTATTCTCTTCTATTTTAAAATTAGGAAACAAAGAGGGTTTCTCTGATACCCTTTTGAACAAGTCTTGGTACCATGGGTCTAGGGATGAAAGTACATCAATAGCATTCAGATGGATCCGGGAAAGGCAGTCAGGTATGACATGTTCTTTACCCTTCCGGTGTATAATTTCAAAGTTAAACTGACTAAGCCTGCATGCCCAACGGTTCAGACGACCCGATGGATTTTTTAAATTAGTGAACCATTTTAACGATGCATGGTCTGTTACTATATAGCACTTCCTACCCTCCACGTATGCTCTGTACTGTTCTAATGCGTAAATTATGCTGAGGAGCTCACGCTCAGTAGCGGAATAGTTTGTCTCAGGCTTATTAAGCGTGCGACTACAATATGCGATGGGATGGTCTACACCGTCATATTTTTGCATGAGTACGGCTCCGATAGCATAGGAAGATGCATCCGTATGGATATAAAAGTCATTGTCAAAATTAGGACATTTAAGGATAGGTGCTGATATTAAAGCAGACTTAAGTAAATTAAATGAATCATTTGCTTCATTAGACCAAACAAACTTTACATTCTTACTCGTTAGCCGTGATAGGGGACGAGCTATTTTAGAAAAATTGTTTATGAAACGACGGTACCAACCGCACATTCCTAAAAAACGTTTTACAGCCTTTGCATCATCCGGAATAGGAAAATCCAGAATGACATCCACTTTAGAGGGATCAGTTCTAAGACCGTACCTATCAATGAGGTATCCAAGATATTTTAGTTCACTTCTACAAAATAAGGATTTCTTCATATTAATTGTCAAATTGGCAAATTTAAGTTTCTCATATACGGCTTTCAACAAACGAAGATGTTCATCAAAATCGGAAGTGCAAATAATAATATCATCAATATAACAGAAAACTTTATTATCGAATTCTGCCGAGAAAAGAGTATCCATTAAACGTTGCCTCGTCGCAGAAGCTCCGACTAAACCAAAACACATGCGGTTATAATGAAACAAACCTTTACCAGGGACCGTAAAACTAGTTTTCTCTTTTGACTTTTCGCTTAATGGAATTTGATGATAAGCAGCACTTAAATCCAAAGAAGTTAGGAATTTTGCATCACGCAAATTATCTAGAATATAATGAACGTATGGAACTGGGTATGCGTCCGATTTCGATACCGAATTTAGTTTTCGGCTATCCAGACATAGTCTCATATCCCCGTTAGACTTTTCCACCATAACAACAGGAGAATTCCACGGTAAGTGAGAAGACTCTACTATCCCTGCTTTCAACATACGATCTACTTCATTTTCTAAAGCTTCCTGTTTTAAAGGACTCAGACGATAGTATTTTTGTTTTATAGGAGGAGAATCCCCCGTGTTTATAATGTGTTCAATTAGATGAGTTTTCCCTAAACCAACTTTATCAGTATCGATTTGGTCATATAATGTTTTGGTAGCTTCCAACTGAGCTTTTTGCTTTTGAGATAAACCATCATACGTTATCAAACCAGTATCAGAACGTGACATATCAAGACTGTCCAAAAAATGTTCATCACCTTTAGGAATATCCGTAATCAATCCCGGCGCTAATTTGTATGCACGCCAAAAATTCAAACCTAGTACGATAGGTTGAGCTATTTGAGGATGAATATCGAAATGAATTAATTTAACTTCGCCTTTATAATTTATAGGCAGTAACATAAATTGAGTACACACTAAACGGTTGTTGTTAGCTACGCGAATCAAGATTGGTTTCTTATGTGTCTGAATAGAAACACCACCCGTCGCGAAAACCAGATGGCTATCTTTACCTAGAAAACTGGTACTAGCACCAGAATCCAACAAACCCCGAAAATTTAAACTCAGAATATTCAGGTGAGCATAAACTCTGTCATCTCCCTCAGGAGGATTAAAAAATATTGTCTTTCCGGCGTGAAAGGGAGCAGAAGGGTTATAGCTGTTAGTTTTAGAAAAGACAACTCTTCCTAGTTTTTTGGCTTGGGATTACATTTAGTACAGGCAGGAGTGCGTACTCCTTTTTCCCCGCACTTAAAACAAACAATATCTTGGGAAATTCTACAAGATTTAGTCGTGTGATTAGTTCTACCACAACGGAAACACTTCATAGGAGAAGAGCCTTGTGCCAATGAGGCAACAAAAGCTTTTGAAGAATTGAAGGGACGCGCAGGAAACCTACGACGATCATCATTAATCACTCTAGGGGCACTAGGAGTAATGTTTTCAGAATTCTTACTCAAACTAGGTTCAATAAAGGAATTAGCCTTAACCTCGGCTAACTCTATCCGCTTGCAGAGTGTTTTTAATTGTTGAACGGAAGCAACATCATGTAAAGCGAGGTTCTTTGAATATTCCGGCCGAATGTTCCGCATCAGAGTGTCCAGTTTCTCCTGCTCCGGAATCTCCTTGGTAAGTCGTTCGTACATGCCTAAAACTGTAGAAACAAAATAAACTATGGTTTCCGATTTGGCCTGAGTTCTTGCACGGATCTCCTGTAACAATTGATAATCTAAATCCGGGATATCAAATTCCTCTCTTAAAGCAACAGTGACATCCTTATAGGAACGAAGCTGGGTGCGCTGAGACCGGAACCAAGACAAAGCAGGTCCTTCAAGAATTTCGGGAAAACCCCTATAAATCCTATCTTCTGATATACGCCTAGCAATCCGCAACTCTTCCAGCCTAGTAAGAAATGAACGCACACACGTATCACCTTTAAATTTCAAATTCAAAGAATTTATATTAAAAGTCTTATCCGGTTTAATTATGATTTCTCGAATTACTCGAGTTTCATTGGAAGAATGGTCATCACCTTCAGAATCAGATGATGCCGAAGAATTACCATCATTCAACCGAGTTACAATGGTATCTAACATCGTCTTTAAAAGTTGAACCTCCTCGGTTTCATCTAAACGAGAAAGACGGCAAATAAGATATTTGCAACGGGAAGACAAACGATCTTTAGCTGACACGGACAACTCTTCTTTAATCTCCTGTTCAATTTCTTCTGCTTTCCGTTGACAAACATCTAGTTCTAACGCAGGGTTGCTTTGTATTAAATCTTGGAATTTTAGGCTACCCTTATTAGCAAGTGCAGCAGTCTGCTTCAGCGCCTGACACAAACTAGATCTACGCGAAACGGGATTAACCGGAAGTTTCCGAATCGCCAACTCATGTGTTATTTCGTCTTTGTGTAGGTGAGTGATTTTACAACCCGCATTTAGAAAATCCATATTTAAAGTTAAATTCAAGTAAGTTTTAAAAATTAGAAACTCAAACGGGTTAAAGTTTTAAGTTTAAATTTCTTTTCCCTCAATAAAGAAAGAAGTACAAAATAAGTATCACATATTTATAAAGGAGTAACAATAAGACCTCTTTTAACTTAATCTCAGAAGAGTGTTGAGAAAATCTCAAAGTGTGGTATTACATTCAGAAAAACCTTTGAGTTTACAAGCCCAAATGCTTCTTTACCACCTATCGTAATAAAACAATATTCAACTAATTTACCATTAGTTTTTTAACGAATGACCGTAACTTAAATACTAGTACGCAATACAATACCCATTCGCACCACTATAAAATCTTAAAATTAACAAAACGATAGTTGCTTGATCCTGTCATATACTCCTTGGACCTTTCTAAATATTCTAGAATAATAAGTTCTATAAAACAGGCCACATGTTGGGTACGCCACTGTAATATCTCCAATATGGATATTATAAAAAAAAACAAAGACTTGACACGGTGGGTTTAAGTCAAATAAATTGGGAAACTTAAAGTATCCAGAATCCCCAATTTTAACCTACTTCAGTTGTGGGATGTTCACAGTTATAGGAAGTCAAGTCACACGGACCTAGCAGGCCGTTAAAACAATGAGACTAAAAAGAAGTTAACAACAGGGTGTGGATTGTCGGCCCTCCAAGGGTTGAGCCTCGCTGGAAAATATTTAAAATAAAATGGACGCCTTCTCCAGCGAAACTCTTGCTTGTATATGACAAGATCAATCAAGCAAAACAATTGAGCAACTTTTATAAAAGGTTTATTTTATACTTAAATACAAATCCCTCCCTCTTGGGAATTTCAAAATTTATAACCCGGGTATCCGGAATTAACATACAACTTGTTGTAACCTTAAAGGTAAACTTAAAAATTAAATATTTCTGTTAAACACTTGGGTGTCGAGGGTAAAGAGATTTCACACCTTATCTTCAACCTGGTATCACGTTAATAAAATAAAATTAGATAGGCTTATTTGCCCCTTTTAGGTAGTGAGTACGTATTTAAAAAAAATAAGGAAAGGATATCACCCGTGTATGCTGTGTGTAGGTGTGTGGTGTAACTTCGTCTCCTGCTGGTTCGAAACAAGCCCGTAATGCGGTCAGGAAACACAGGCTGCTGGCACCGGTTGTACAGGAAATGTAGGTCCTCGACAAGTACAGTAGGAGACGCAGATGAAAAACCACCAGCGTTGAACTTCTTGATAAAAATAGAAGGTAGTAAAAAAACTAGTAACAAAAAAAACCCTGGAACAAAATGAGTCCAGTTAATATCTTAATTGGACAAATTACCAATTATTCTTAATCGCAATCCAGTCGTTATGACGTGGAGTCGTATCAATAGTCACTTACCAGTTTATTAGCTGGGCTTCTATTGTACTTTGCTAACAAAATGGTTCCCGTGAGGGTAATACGTCCTCAGATAAAGTGGTGCTAAAATAAGACAAAAAGACACACGTTAACCAACAGGAAATAACCTACAAGGTTAATTCATTATTCCACAGCAAACAGACACTGTAACTTACCGAACGGTACTGACTTCAAATCTTAATGGGTCATTTCTTTATTAAAACTAATTATGCCATGATCGGCTGACACGATGCTAAGTTAGGTTACATTGTGGCGCGGCTGCAACAAAAATACACGAAAGATATTAACCACGGATCCGCAACCATATATGCTACGGCCTTTTAACACCTTGTTACAAATGAATTCTCACCATTTCAAAACGAGGACTCCGAAAAAACCAATACCGCAAGATCACATCTCGAAGGCGGTTTACGAAGTGACAAAGCTCTTCCAGGTTCCATCCGGCGAGGAAGAACCATAGACAAAATCGATCTTTCTAGAACGATTTGTATATTCATAATTACCAGACAAATGAAATATTCAAAATTAATTCCAAAACGAATTTTCGGATTACCATAAACCACTTAAAGGTAAAATACTAAATTAGAAAATATAATATATCGCCCGCAACAGTACGGCACGTCTATGAAGACCTTTATATGCGCAGATATCCTATCTGTGACTTAGCCTGTGACATTTGTCAACAATGACATCTAATCTTTCCGGCGTAAACAAACCAGAACGCAATCATTTATATATCCTAAAAGGAAATCTAGACTTCGATAACCAAAGGGATAGTTTCAAAACGAACAAAAATACAATGGTGAAATGTTGAAATGGATAACCAACTTATGACGGTGGCTGCACCATATAACACAATGCAGGAATTTTCCCCTTGGAAACGCTCAGGTAATTTCTCCTTATCTCTCTCTTATGTTTGAAACAACAGAAAGAAATGCCTAATTAACCATCTAAACTTCATTAGGAGTTCCCTGTGAATACAAATTTCCAAATAGGTACTCCAAATATGAAAGATTTTATTTATTCAACTTGGGTCATATAGTGAGAAAAAAAATGATATAAAACTTTAATCTTTTAACACTGCAAAGTGTTACAATTTGACGCTTGGGTCCAACGCAAACCAATGTTCGGAGTCTTTGCGGTGGACAATCTAAAAGTTAAGGCCTATAAAGCTTGATTTTCTTATGACAGCCTTATCTACGTTAAAATGTACTCCCTGTTCTTTGCGTTGTATGATGAATCATTACTATACCTGTCCACAGGCTGTTAACTATTGACCACAGGAAAGAAAAAGTGCGTGTTCAGCTGAACTGTAGAGCCACTCTTACCTGTGGCCAATAGTAAACAACCGTTAGGAGTGTAGTCATGATCTTTAAAATTCAATAAGAAAGGAGTACCTTTAAATGAGGATAAGGGTTTAATAAGAAATTTTACTCTCATAGCCCTTAACTTTTGAAAAGTCCACCGGAAAGACTCGTAACATCATTTTGTGTTTGACCCGTTTGAGTTACACACTGTATTTACTCACTACTCAAGTGCCATTAGGGTCGATGGCAAAAATTTTTACACAGTTGGTCTTGGTCATGGTCTTAATCAAAACAAAAATCACGGTCGCGTCAATTGTGAGACGAAAGTTAGTCATAAAAACTATGTGGTATAGTATGTCCAACAACATTTGGCAAATTTAAAACACACAGGTTCGTATAGTTGTTCTCTCATAGAACATTTTAATTTGTCGCCCTTTTTTAGTGCCAACAGTTTTTCCCCAAAATTTCACTTCGTAACACAAAAATTTTGACGTAATATTTTGTTTACATTAAAGTCCTTTAAATATGTACAATTTAGAAATAAATTCGTGAGAAACAATTTTAAGAAATGCCTATGAAGACATTCCCAATTTCGGAAACTTCTCTTTAATGTTATGCGCGAGCACCCAAAACACAACTCAAACATTATTAAACAACAACATTAATTCCAGGAGGCCCGATCAGCACTAGCATGGCTGCGTAACACCAGCACCGACAACAAAGACCTGGAAGAGATTATTCAGCAGCTTGAGCAGGAGGAACAGCTGGCCCGCTCCATGGAGAAGGCCACCTGGATGAGCATTGGTAAGCTAAAACCACTCCTATCACCCCCACAAATTGGCTTCTCCAGGGGACTATGATGCGAAACGTATTCTCTTGCCAAGGCCTCTTGCTTCTAGCCAAAGTCCGCGTGTCTACTACCTTTCTTTCACTTTGCGCGATCCTCGACATTTTCTACTGTAAGCCCGTTTGCGCTCTTGTCAGTCTTCACGACGTCTAGCCTTTGCTTCTTTGGTCAACCGTGGGGTCGGTCGGGTGCTGTCGTGGGCTAGGTTGAGGCGGTTGAGGCATTTGTTTCCTACATAGTCAGGCCTATGACAAAACGCATTTTCCCTTGCGATAACAAAAAAAAGAAGGAACAGCTGACCAGGTCCATAGAGAATGGTAACCTAAAACCTGGATGAGCATTGGCAAGGTAAATGCACTCCTACCCCTCTACCCATATCACAAGCATTAAATTTAAAGAGCTTGCCGTGGGACTAGGTCCATTGGTGTATATTGTCTTAAGATATTTCTTTATTTATCTAAGCTTTATTGCACAAAATACAAATAGCGTAGCGGACTTAATGCCTAATGGCATTATTTACCAGTCAACTATAAGACTAAACAGAAAACGAAAAAAAAGGTGCAAAGGGAGATGAAGGCAATGTTATTGGAAACCTAAAGCAAACTAATTGGTACGGATGATTATTTTAATCAGTGTTTCAACTTCTTTTACGTGCCGGGGGAAAAGGATAGTGAGAAATTTATCTCACGGATTGTCAAACAGGCCGTAAATATCCTGTTTAGAAATAGGCTCCTATCAGGTTATCTTGACAAATGAGCTTGGCCTAGGCCGTAGCTGTCTGGTAGATAACTCGACGGACCACTTACATTGCTGTCTAACAGGTTGATTGGAATAAGGGTCTAGAATATATTTAGAATGTTCTCGACTAATGTAGCTAAGTGGTTTAGTAAACGAGGAACGAGTACAGCCAGCGGAAGAAGCAGGGAATTAAATCGATTTAAAGTTTCACCATTATCAGACAAAATGCCGAATATTTAAAACGTAAGCGTTTGCCGCAAAAATTAGAGATAGGTAGGCAGCATCAGCACACGCAAATTGTTTGCTGAAATCGTGAAACTTGTGGTTGACATAAGTAAAGACCGAAGAGCTGGTGACTTCCTCGCACAATGCATCAGCGTTGCGATACATCGAGGAAATGCTGTTAGCCCCATCTTAGATTATCGTTCGTTTTAAGTCATACTAATAACCTAACCTTTATTAGTATGACTTAATACGCCATATTTACCATGTAAATTGTAATTATTGAGCACCCGAGATTTCGGCACCGTTGCAAATGGCATTTTCACGAAGTAACTAAGTAAGTGAAGATGGCATTTCGTTGGGGATTAGTGCAATACCGAGTTAGATACGCGGTATTGCACATGTCAATAAGATTCTTATTTCAAACATGCTTCTATGGAATCTAATCTTTATCTGCATGTGGTAGTTACGCGGTATTGCACTATCCCCGACGATTTGCAACAGTGACGAAATATTGGGTGCTCAATAGTTACAATTTATATTGTAAATATCCCGTTTAACACGTTCGACGCCGGTGACAGACATATGTGACCGAAAAAGCTGTACTCCTATGCCAGTGACACACATACGTGATCAAAGTAATCTTATTCTTATGCCACTAGCATTAATCAAGTTCTCACTCCTATGCCAGTAGCATCGAAATACGAACGTTTTTGACACAGTGCTGTGTCACCGGCATAGGAGTACAATCTTTTCGGTCACACATGCGCGTCACTGGCATAGGATTTCTATCAGATAATTTCGATCGGCATAGTATAAGCACTTAGTGAAACAGTACCGGAGGCGAACGTGTTAAGTCATACTAATAATGTAAATGATCATGTTAGCTTAAAAAGATATAGTTTAGCTTTACCAAGCTAAACTATATCTTTTTACCAGATTAATCTTACCAGATTTAATGAATGTATATAACATACAGTTTTTAAATTAAAGACGGTAAAAAAAATTACAAAGACGGAAACTTTATCTCGCAGCGACATACTGTCGCACGAATCTGCTAAGCCTGCTGGGTAATCCCAAGACAAGAGGAAACCAGACTTGTAGGACCGGGTTTTAGCTATCACTGAATTGCATATTGCAAATCCCACATTAGCCTCTGTAGCCTAGTTTGTTGACCCTGCTTACGAAGCTGGGGTTTCAGGGCTCGAATCCCGTGAGATCATTATTTTGTGTATTCATCTATCACAATATGCTCGTTGGTCGTGGCAGTCTATGTATTTGAGTATCTATGTGTAATAATAATAATATTTTAGCCTATATAATGTCCCATTGCTGGGCACAGGCCTCCTCTCATATATGAGAGGGATTGGGCTATAGTCCCCACGCTGTTAGGGCCAGCGGGTTGGGAACTTCACATACACCTTTGAATTTCTTCGCGGATGTATGCAGGTTTCCTCACGATGTTTTCCTTCACCGAAAGCTAATGGTAAATATCGTCTGATATTCCGTACATAAGTTTCAGAAAAACTCATTGGTACGAGCCAGGATTTGAACCCATGACCTCCGGATTGAAAGTCAAACGTTTAAACCACTGAGCTACTACTGCTTATCTATGCGCCTGATCTATGTTTATCGATCTATTATACAGGGTAGAACGGAACGACCTGATCCCGCTACCAACACCAACCGAGTCTACCAACCATTACGATGAACTTCCAGTATTCAATTGTAGCAACATATATCTTTAAAAATAATTGAACCCCTCATACAAAGTGAGTGATTAGAGTGATTAGTTAGAGTTCAATAGTATACAGAAGTCAATTTCCATGTACGTTTTCGATATTGGTCCCATACTGAAAGTTCATCGTAATGGTTGGTAGACTCGTTCGGTAGCGGGAAGGATCTTCGTTCCGTTCCACCCTGTATATGTCGTAGCTTGGTATCCACATCACAAGTATTACATTTATTGATCTTACCGTGGTACTAGATAGGTATACCTATTTGTTTAAGATGTCACAAGATATTGAGATTTAAAAACTAAATTAATTACACTTATGCTAATCGAAATAACCAAGCATTGATTTAATAACTTTTATTACAAGTAGGTACCGCAATCGAGGAAAACCATTTTTATATTTATAAATTAATGGCTTGTAAAACTATTTCTAGAGTTCCGCAGATAATAAATAAAAACCGTCACTTTGCATGTAGTTAGTTCATGCTTTTGTTAGTTGTGCTTGTGTCTAGTATAATCATCTCGATTTAACTGGATGCACTCTAAAGTCATGGCAAAAGAGGCCTGCTCAGATATTTATGAGCACCCTAGCCACTCCGATATATTCCACAGTCTTCCAGTTAAAATAAGACAATGCCCAAGTAGGTTCTCATTTAAAAAATCCTTAGGTAAATACTTTACTGGCAGAATGGCAAGTTCTTAGTGTCTCAATTGTAAGTTTCATCTGATATCTTATGTATATGTATGTATATTATATATGTAAATATGTATTTTATTCCCTTATGTGTGTATAGTATTTGTAATTAGAATAATATTACATTTCAAAAGTTACTTCTAATTCGGTTATCCGCTTTGTTCTGTTTCTTGCACCGCCTACATGTTCTCTGCTTTGCCCGTAGGTTGACTGGTAGAGAATGCTTCATAGCACTAAGTCCGCCTGTTGTACATTTTTTTCCTTTAGTGCAATCAAGTTTTAAATAAATAAATATGTAAACATTGATATCCGCTTCAGATATCCGCTACATCCGCTGCGAGGTAATGGATGACAGTGGTGTATTATAATGATATTTTGTATCTAAGGTACGTTTAAACCAGAAGAGCATTCGCTGTTCTAGCGTCCGTTCTACGAAATCAACCAATCAAGTTTTGTGTACCGATCGAATTTCGTAGAGTGGGAGGTTAGAACAGCGAATGCTCTTTTAGTTTAACCGCACCTTAATATTGTGTAGTTTAAATTGTGCAGTGCTTTGGTTTATACTGTCATGCTGCCTATTGTTTGTTTGAATAAATAATAATAATACGAATATGATGGCGACTACATATAGCTATAGATACCATACATCAGTAGAATTCCAAAAAATTAAGGTAAACATACGTAAAAACTTCCATAATCACACACTTTTAGAATACAATCATGGTTTTATTACGAACTTAAGCTTTCCAATCAGTACTCAAAAGCTTGTAAAAAGCTTGGAATCCTCCACTTTTCCTGGTCTGAACAGGCAATTACCTGGGTTTTCTTTATTACTGCTTTTACAAGTAGATACCTACCTATCAGCAGTCTGTTAATTTTATTCGTAAAGTCCCTAGCCACAATCATTTATAATAATTCCCCACCATTTAGTTGTAATAGGTACCTACCTGAGGTTACGTCTGAGTCAGATAAGTAAAAGCCGAGAGATTTTCCTCGTACATGACACTATCAGATTGAGTTTAGATTTCCAATCCGGTGTAAGGAATAGGTAAATAATCTGGTAACAAAAAAGGAAAAGTCCATACAAACTTCTAATCTAGCATCATTGACTACCAGTCTACCAATTTTTTATTGATATCGAAGACCTGATCTAAATTGCATAACATTTTATAGAATTGCCGAAAGAACAGATATTTTATAAGTAGGTTTTGTTTTTACAAAGCTTCTATTTATTTTGTAAGCGAACAACTAACGAAAAAAAAAATTAAACAAATATGGCCGACTTCCAATAGCATTTCTTGTCTTTGATATAAATCGTGAAACACGTTCGTAGTTAATTTTTTACGTTAATACTTATAAATATCAATAATTTTAACTAAAAATGTGTGTTAACTCATGGATGTTTTAAGTTGTGATAAGACCGAAATTTTGTTCTAAAAATGCGTGATTGGGTCATTTGCAGAAAAAGTGTACCTTTTAATTTTTGGACTTTAATTGGACTGTAATACACCATTTTATCGGCATCGTGCGTACTTTTCAGTTATGAATCAAATAAAATATTTTAAAATAAAAATAAAACCGCCTTCAAAAATTCGCCCGAACTAAAAAGTAAAAAATAATTTTATTTCCTACTTCTTAAGATTTCCTACCCAAACCTTTAAACTTTTACCCTATTCATTGAAATAAAATATTATGGCTAGGTATCCTACAGATTTCTTAGAAGTCGGTGCCAAGCCAAATACGTTCATAGGTATATATTAGATAGAGCTTTGTAACTTACAGTCACTCTAATTATGTTTTTATCAACAGAATGATCTACCTCAGTCATTTTGATGAAAGCATAACCGGAGTGACAGTAAGTTTTAAGGCTCTATCAAATACAGTCATATTATACTCGCGAAGTGAACATACCTATATTTGGCTTGGCACCGACTTCTAAGAAATCTGTAGGATACCTAGCCATAATATTTTATTTCAATGAATAGGGTAAAAGTTTAAAGGTTTGGGTAGGAAATCTTAAGAAGTAGGAAATAAAATTATTTTTTACTTTTTAGTTCGGGCGAATTTTTGAAGGCGGTTTTATTTTTATTTTAAAATATTTTATTTTTTGCTTTTTAGTAGTGTAAAATCGTTATTTAGAATGCTCTAAATACTTATAATTAGAATGTACTGCACTGTAATAGGCCTGAAAACCTGAACTGGATAACTTAAAAAATATTCAAAGAATTATCTCATTATCAAAGAGATATACATTGTATCATAAGCAGGTATGAATAATTTCAAAGATTATAGGTACCAGCCTTAGCATGCCTATATTATTAAAAGAATCACTAACCGCTAACCAACATTTCATAACTACCTACTAACCAAACACTTGAATAGATCTAGAAAATGTATGACAGTTGTTATATTTAAAGAATTATCCTCCAACTCCTAATCGTTAAGGAGTTATACCTTTCGTCATCAGCTCACCAACATGAGACTATGACCACCTAAAGGCAAATACTCGAATAGCTTCCAAAATACATGAACTATGTTATATTTAAAGAATTATCCCCCAACTCCTAATCTCTAAGGAGTTGTACCTTCCATCATCAGCTCACCAACATAAAAGGATGATCACCTAAACGCAAATACTCGAATAGCTTCCAAAATACATGAAATATGTTATGTTTAAAGAATTGTCCCCCAAGTCCTAATCTCTAAGGAGTTGTACCTTTCATCATCAGCTCACCAACATGAAAGGATGACCACCTAAAGGCAAATACTCAAATAGCTTCTAACATACACGACATATGTTATACTTAAAGAATTATCCCCCAACTCCTAATTGCTAAGGAGTTGTACCTTCCATCATCAGATCACCAACTTAAAACGTTCATGACTAGACGCAAATACTTGATTAGTCTTTGAAAATAAATGAAAAATGTCATATGTGCCTACAACATTTGAAGAGTTCCCTCGATTTCTCCAGGATCCTATCATCAGATCTGAAATCGGTGACAATGGGACCAACTAGAAGGTATACCCTTTCAAACAAAAAAAGAATTTTTCAAATCGGTCCACGCGTCTTTGAGTAATCGGGGAACATACATAAAAAAAAAAAAAGATTTCGACGAATTGTAAACCTCCTCCTTTTTGAAGTCGGTTAAAAAGTATGTCTCTAATGTCACGAAAATAAGTACCTATGTAAATTGAGATTACTCAGTTCAGTGGGAGTAACTAAACTGAGTAATCTCAATTTACATACTATTTACTCATCTCATTTACTAAACGTATGAAACGAAATGTAACGAAACTGATAAAAAAAAACTCAAATTTGTTACAGAATTTTTCATACCCTTAAATTCTGCAAATGACCCGATTATGAAATGGTGCAAGTTTTGTGGTTTGTTTATATTTATTTCGTTATCTACTGGCGCACGGAATAGGTTCGCTTGCAGGTTTAACCAAGATGCTATTATGCAATTGTGTACGATAAGCGATAATTCCACGTGACTTATCCTACACATTTGGAGCATTCCATGGGTTGTCCCGTACAAACAGGTGTAAATAAATAAAATAAAATAAATATCTTGGGACATCTTACACAAATCGACCTAGTCCCACGGTAAGCTCAATTAAGGCTTGTGATGTGGGTACCAGGCGACGAGATATATTATAGATAGATACATATAGATACATAGGAACAAATATTTGTGATAAATAAATACACAAATAATGCCCTCGCCGGGATTCGAACCCGGAACCTCCAGCTTCGTAGGCAGGGTCACTATCACTACCAACTAGGCTACGGAGGCTGACAAGGTGTATTTCGATAATTTGAGTTTTCTTCCGAGTTTTTGGTTATTACATATGTTTTTGAGTAATTTTTGACTCCTCTAATCACGAAAGAGTACTTCGATAAACCTACAATTTTGAGAAAAACCGTGTTCGTACGGGACATCGGTGGCCTTTTTTGTGGAATGCACCATTTTACGATCTTCCATTCCATTATCGGCATATAAAACTAATGAAATGGAAAAACTCTAGTACCTATTTTTTTTTTCCTACTGGAGGGTCAAAATTCTTTTCGTTGTCTTGTTTCATACCACTCTGTCACGCTTTTAGTTGCTGTCTCGACTCAGTATATAAAAAAAATCCGGTGCACTTGTATTTCTACTTCACACTAGATTTTAATCCATATCAGAAATTGAAAACAAAACATCATCTCATACAAGGTTCTTTAGGGACACAAAATAAGACAACGAAAAGAATTTTGACCCTGGAATCGAAAAAGTTCGAGGTTCGGAGTAAAAGTCATACAAAAATGTTTATTCCAAAAATATTTTTGAATTCCAGTGCGCGACAAGACAACGTTCAAAGCATTTCGCATATCCCTGAACGTGATGCTGTCCCAAGAGACCTGTGGTTACCTGGTGGTCCTCATGTATGCTGGCTCCATCTTCGAGCAGGCTTCGGAGTCTATCAGCTTGAAGCTGAGCCCCAACAAGCAGACCATCGTGGTGGGGGGGATACAGCTACTGGGATCTGTGGTGGCGAGCTGCATTGTTGAGAAGACTGGACGGAAGGTAAAAAAGGCTTTATTGTTTGATTTGTATATCTCAGAAGCTTTAATTCTTGCTATAGACTAGGTATTGGCCTGCTACCGCCAACAGAGATATTTGTCAGGGATTTTTTTCTATCACTCTAAGTACGACTTCTTTGGAGTTCGCGGTAGCAGGCTTGCTCTGTAAAATAAGAGTAGCAATACAGTATGCATCACATAGTAGAGCAAAGAAAGAAACCTGTGAATGTATAAGTCATACTGACCAATTTTTACTACCGGGCCAACACCGAAATCGCGAAAACAAAATTGGCCGTTTCATACATTCCGGCCGGTGGGATGCTGCCGTTTTGTATGGGACAGTCAAATTTATTCTCGCCATTTCGGCATTGATCCGGTAGTAAAAGTTGGTCAGTATGACTTATACATTAGGTTTCTTTCTTTGCTCTACAATGGGATACGTATCAACTGTATGTAGCCGGGTATTTCTTATTTAGTTTGACAGGTGCATCACGACCATGATTCTTATATTTTGTTCATACATTTTGATTTTGAAGTTAAAATTTGCATGTTGCTTCTTCATAACAAGATGCAAAATTGTAGACATAAATATGGCGTCGCATGTACGGAGCGTAAAATATTCTATAACAAAATCTTCTACCTAATATTCAATACGTCCAAAAACCTGTAAAACCTAAAACCAAAGCAAGAACAAGCCTCAATCACTTGTAATTGTAAACACAGGAAGGAAAACTCTAAACACGTTACAGGAAACGGTACTCTGATACAAATGACAATACGTACCATAAACTCGGAAGTTTTCCCCGTACTGAATCATCTTTTGAAGACCAGGTGACAATGGCCTTCAGGTAAAAAAGGAATTACCTCTAACATTTTGTAGATGTCACTTGTGGCAAAGTTGTGGCTATTTCGTAGTACTCGTGAGTCGATACAGTTTATGTGGCATGATATTTGCTCAATATTTGGTTGAATGGTTTTCATTATGCGCAATGAAGTTAGAAAATTTACGTGTGACGTTAATATATGGGTTGAAGGCGAAAAAATTATACATTGTTAAAATTCTAATCTTTAATGGAAACAAATTTCAATGTCATAATATTTTTGTGTCACGAAGTTAAATGTTGTGTAACAACTTATGACATTGAGAATTATTTTTTGTGGAACTCAAAACAATTTGAGTTGTTCCACAAAAAAAAAATTGAGTAGGTACCAACAAATTCTCGAATTTGTCCAAAAAGTTCAATTGTAAATACTGTTATATTTCTTTAAATCCATTATGAGAGATGAGAGCGTTAAAGTTGTCTGTGTCTAGTCTACTTGGTTTAAAAGAACGCAGGTATCGCCTTAATGAATAGATGGAATTATTAAATAAAGTACTATTACTATCAGCGATACATTTTGCTCTTGGATTGTAAATTTTCGATAAAAACTTAGCCAAGATGCCATTCTGCAATAACACGACAAGCAATAAGTCACGTGACCATAACAATGTATAATGTACGGAAATCACGTGATATCACGAATGCACGAACCGTTTCAGAATGACATCTTGATTAGGCCTACAGGTAGCGGCTATGAATGTACCATGCAAGATGTAAAATTAAAAAAAACACGGCATATCATTTAAATCTAACACCTATTTTTCCAGTGGCTCCTAGCCGGGACTTCATTCGCGACTGGCATCTCCATGCTAGCCCTAGGAGCGTGGTTTTACGTCACCAGCGTGGGCGTCTGGCTGCCAGGCTGGCTGCCAGTGCTGGCCATGTGTCTATGCATCTTTGCAGACGCAGCTGGTTACCAGCCAGTTCCTTATGTTATCACTTCTGAGCTGTTCTCATTCCAAGTAAGTAATCGCTCACACTTTTTGTTATACCACATCCGTGGCAAAGCATACGGCCCGCCTGATGGAAAGCGGTCGCCGTGGCCTATAGCCAGGGGTATCACCGACCCATTAAGAACCTGTAAACTCCTTTTTTGAAGAACCCCATACCGTAGTCCTTCGGGAAAACCTCGGCAGCTCATTCCACAGACGGACCGTCCGTGGGAGGAAATTCCTTTGACTGCTATACATCGGTAGACTTAAGTATGCTATTTGTAATAAGAGCTCGTTCAAAAATTATATGATCAATTTGGAGGGAGAGAGGGTCAGGTAAAAAAAATATCTCGAACGATCACAATGGTTCCGAAGAGACAGTGATTACTCAACAATTTTCATAAATCAGAATAATCCGATCATCCATATTCTAACGTGTTCGTCCATCACCGGTGCCTATCAGCTTGTCTAACACTGCACCACCACTCTAATAAACTTTTTCTCTATTCCAGCACAGAGGCATGGTAACATCATTCGTCAGCAGCGTGGATGCCCTAAGTGACTTCCTTCAAACGAAAGCCTATGACCCCCTTCTCAAACTCTTAGGCATTCATTGGGTATTCGTCATGTTCTCAATAGTATGCTTCCTTGGTACTTTATACACAGTATTATGGGTCCCGGAGACGAAGGACCGCAGCGTGGAGGAAATCTACGCGCTTCTAGAGGATTCTAGAAAGAAGGAGAAGAGGAAAGACGTGGAGACTGGGAAGGAGATGTGCCGTTTATGAGACAATCGTGGCTGTGTGGTTTTCTAAGCTGTTTCAAAAAAATTTGTTAAATGTCATTGGAGGTATTTTAAACGGAGTTAGTATGCGATAGAGTGAATTATGTCGTTTTGTGACGTAACATTCCTTAATATGCCCAATGAGTGACAACTTTTTTTTGTCTGTTATTGCTATGGTTACGGTCGCCTAAGTCACACTGGTCTTATGCAAAATTGTGCTACTTAAATTATGCAAACAGGAGTATAGTCCGTGTTTGTAGGTGGACGATTAAGGAAAGGGCTTATTAACACCACAAAAATGAAGTAGCATAATTTTGCAAAAAACCAGCGTAACTCAGATGGCCATAACTGTGGCAAAAACAGAGAAAAAAAGTTGCTTTTCAGTAAATTTTGAAGTGTCTTAGGAAATCACACAAAACCTTGTCGTTTTCGCATTTTGCTCAAACCTCTCGTGCCTTAATACGTATGACGTAATGTTCAATGTGACAGGGTTCTTAAGTTACGGATGACTCCATGGTGAACATACATTATGTGACATAAGACAGTGCATAATTCTCTTATCATAATGGAGTTATGAATATAATATCCGTGGTATATTTTCATATTTCACATCACAAAATCAGACTATCTCATTCCACTGGCACTGCTGGACGTAGGCCTCTCCTATTAACTATGCGTGTAGAATAGACGCATTAGAATGTAAATGCCCATAATCGCCACGCTGGGCAAGCGGATTGGCGGTCGCATTTATGTGTCCACTATAATTACGCTGCTGCCATCAATCTTTTCACGCTGATCAATCTTCTATCAGTGACACTTCAATTAGTCGACTCTTACGACACCCGCGGGAAGAGTTGGGGTGGTGACAAATGTATTCTTACTGCCCATTTTCATATTAATTAACGGCGGCTTTCATATTTATGACATCTTAAAATTCAATCCCCGAACTGTACTTTGGCTTTTTGCGCCCTCTTAATGAATGTATTATGATTTGTATACTTATAAGAGTTAAAAGTGTATAGGTTTGTGCTCTGTCTTGTGTGATTTAATATATGGTTAAATTTAGATTTAATCGAACGTATTATGAACTACAAAGTTCGCTTCGCCTAATGATAAAACGATTGTGATATTATTGACGAATATTAATGTTTAATGTTGGTATTTTTATTTGTAAGTCTATTTTTATGACAATAAAAGTATTTTATTTATCACACAAGAATAATTTTGTTATTTGATTACTAAAGATATTATCCTTTTTAGGATTCATAGTCAACTACAGCTTGAGAACAATTTGCGTGATTAAAAAATTTTAGTTATTTGCATCGTATCTTAAAAAGGGGTAAATAGGAATGACGGGGTAAAAAGGAATGTAGAGTAAACTGTTCTGTTAGCCCAGGACAAACAGTCCAGTTTAGAACGGCAGATTTTTTCATATGTTTATTCTAAACTGGAATGTTTGTCCTGGGCTAACAGATCAACTCTACATTCCTATTTACCCCGTCATTCCTATCTACCCCGTTTTACGGTACGACATTTATATTCAGTGCAGGTATTTCTCTAAAGTTTTGACCTGACAAAAAATGAACCACTTCATCGCACTAGTCCATAAAAAATTGTACTAAAAAAACCGGTTCGCGTGAAGAAATTATGTTATTAAAAAATTGATAAAATACTCGTTAGTGCTCCATCATTTCCCTTCAATTTCATCAAGGTTTTATGGGGTTAATATTAATCGTGTTATCGTGTAACACCATATCACCGTAATAAAATTGATTGATTTATTGATTGACACCTCAATGTTACTTTCATTGCAAACTACGTACGTATTTGGTTAGTGCTCCAACAATTGAAGCAGTTAAAACAATGAACGAGGAATATACGACTAATAATATTTTAAAGCGAAGACCTGAAATGAGTAAGATAAAAATAAGTCGAAGATTGCCAACAGAATGCCTACTTAAAAACATAATTGACAAAGATTTCCAAGCGACGCTGTTTCCTTTAAGTTTGATACAGTCTTTTTACTTAATGTCTCAATTTAGAATCATTCATGATTTTATTACGCCCGAAACTGGCATACAATTTTTTGTCAAAACTTTATTCGGTGCTGTCATTCTTGTTTCCGGACATTTCCTCCGTTTTTATAGTTACACTGTTTCTATTAAAGGTTTTAGTAGTCCTGTCGTCGATATCTTATTTTATTTTGAGCTAATATTTTTTTCGCTAATATCGATCATGATTTATATTATTAGTGCTTTACACAGAAACGCCGTCGTTGAACTTATCATTCGATTGCAAGTTGTTCTTAATTTCATTAAAATTGATAAAACAGGATTCCTCACTATGCAGAAGTATGGAAATTGGCTGAGTGTAATTATGGTTTTCATTATTTACGCTTTTTACTCTTTTCTTGCGTCTAATTACCACGGAATTATTCGTTGGTCGATTAATGTCGTTCTGGTGGTACCAATAATGATTTTTGACATGCATATAGTATTTGCAACGCGTACAATAGTGATGATTAGAAACGAACTACTCGCTTGGACTCGTATCATGGAAAAATACAAGAACATATACAACAGAAGTGAAGAAGAAATAAAAAATCTCGCGATCTCTGATTGCGGAACGTTCGAAGCATATGATAACATAATAAAAGCATACCTTATATGCAACAGAATTTATCAATTTTCGGTAAGATCTATAAAATTTATACACACAAATTAAATCTAAGTAACCTAACCTAAGATTAAAATTTTCGCTAGTTCCTTTAAATGACTGTCGACAATTGACAAGCAAAACTTAACATAAGAGATTAAGATCTCTCATTAAGAGATCATATTGGGTGGTGGAAGCGGCATAATAGTAATTAGTTTTCACACGTATTTTAATATAACTTATAATTTTGTTATGATCTACATACATACTCGTACATCGTACATCATCAGCAATCAGCAAATCTCAGTCCACTGCTGGACGTAGGCCTCTCTATTAACTATACGTATAGACGCATTAGGAGGTAAATGTCCATAATCGCAACGCTGGGCGAGCGGATTGACGATCGCAGTAATGTGTCCACAATGATGACGCTGCTGCCCATCATCGGTCTTCTATCACATAATGGTCAGTGACATTTTAATCCCTTAGCCGGCTCTTACGACACCCGCGAGAGGCGCGGGAAGAGATTCAGAATGTATTGGATTTAATAGCTACTTAGCATGGTGTTATTTATGATCTATTATTTGGTTAATTCTAAAGTGTACATTTGATAATGATTTTTATTTCAGTTCACCTACTACGTATTCAAAACGTTCATACTTAGCTTACTGACTTTGGAAATATTACTTGAACTTCAGAAATCTAATCCTGTAGAAAGTTTCGTAAGTTTAATTTTTGTCGTTTTTTTGTCGGTTTACCTACATCCAAAACTTACTAAGTAACAAATGCTAATTATACAGCTCGTATCTCGTATCAATGTACAAAGTTGCAGAATAATCTAAAAATTGCGGGAATAGACTCGAAAATTTCCGAGAATTTTCATGTGAATTAAAGAGTAAGTTCTCATTGAGAATGTTTTCGTGGGTTATAAATAATTATTTTAAATCGTAAATAAGTAAACAAGGCAGTTAATATAACTCGTAAGGCATGTATCTAGTACGGTCTTGGCTTGATTAGATTATTTATTAAATTGAGATTCCCGAGAACATTCTCTATGTAACTTTCGCAACTTATGAAACTTCTCCTCGGTACAATGCTACTCGTATCTCAGTTCTGATTCAATAGTGATATACGACGTTGCTAGCCAAGAGTTGTGAGTTTTGGTTGTCAGCCGACGATACTACGCTTCTATATTTTAATCAATAACCGTATTTCCAAGTATAAACGAATGATTTCTTCCAAGTTCATCAATTATTTACTGACCTAAGTACGTTAAGGAAATTGAAGTACTATGAAATAAGTCGTACACTTTAATTAATGGATAGATAATTAATTAGTGTACCTAGAGCCGGATTATATAAACTTTTTTTCTCAAACTTGCAATGAAATGTTTACATGGCGTATTATCAAACCGCGATTAGAATGGGATTTGAAAGTAGGTACTGTTGACACAACAAATTACAAGTCAATTTAGGATATATTCAGAGTTATTTTTATATATTTATAGTTTAAGTGCAGAGACTGACAGACAATATTTTAATTAATCACTTACTACATCTGTAAAGAACTCCTTTCTTGGTAAATGTTGTGTCATTTATTGTGTCAACATTACTTTCGAATCCCTTTCTCATTCCGGTTTGATAATACCTCAAATCAATCAAGGAAGTACGTAGTTTCGAGCGAACAATGATTTAAAAGAATTTAATACAAAATGTCAGGCCTTACCCTGCAAAGCACCTTTTGTTTTTTTTTCATCACACCTGTTCGGTAAGTGCGCCAATACGCTGCGGTGATGCGCGCCGTAGGTGCGTCATTACGTCTTAAGTAGTAGGCCGTTAAGGATTTTCATACAACATTACGTCGCACTAGCGCGGTCCGGCGCACACCGCGCGCCGCGCCGAGATTTCTGTTATGAAAATGATGAAATTAAGTCATCCCTGATTTAGACCATTTTAGAGTAGTTTTGTGAAAATATATTGTTTTATTTACTTTTTTGCATTACAGGTGTGATGAAAAACATTGTGTGTACCACGGGCGGTACAAATTCTTACTTACCGCCCTTAATACACAATGTACTAAAACGTCAAAGTATGACAGACTTGAATACATGAAACTGATCAGTAACATTTCTTTTTATTTCATTACAAGTTTGAGAAAAGCGCTATATACAAGCTTCAGCCGTCAGCCGGGAAAAGGTTGCAGGCCTCATATATCATTATGTTATGTAGATAGATAGATGACCTGCAAGCAGCTGCAGCAATTCAAGACCTTACCTGCAAGGCTTTTGCAGTAATGTACTAATGTACTATTTCGTACCTACTAAGTTTGTGAGCGGACATTGCCTGTAGCCTCCTTGCTGGCACTTGGTGAATCATAACAATACTAAGTACCTAAGAAAAAAAGTTTGTGTCTGCGCATTGGTGGGCCCTTAAAAAAAGGTGCCCCCTTCCCACAGATCGATCTGTTGAGCTTTCACATTGTCAAGAAAATCTTCGCTCGACAGAAAGAAACAGCTGTGTATTTTAGCTGCTAGAAGTGCATCTTTTTTATAAAAATCTACGTAAACGGACCACTCCGTTGGGCGGGGGGTCAATGTCAGGGGCACGCATTGTACAAATTCGGTACCTACATTTTTTTTTAGAAATTAACATTAGGTACTTAATAGTACATTACATCAGAGGCCGGGAAAATGAGGATTTCCAGCCAAGTTGGATAGGTAACGACGCCAAAAATCCGTTTTCACGTCGAGGCATGAGTAATGTGTATAGTGCTTTTCTCAAACATACAAAGAAATACAAAAAAAAATGACAATGCTGAAAAGTGTTATGAAATTCCATTTCCATCCCAGTGAGTTACTGCGCCCTAAAAGCGATACTTCCGAGTCTAAATGACAATATTTTATATAACATATAACAAGTTTGAGACATTGTCTTTTAGGTTTTAGGTCATGGTGAATTTAGAGTACACCCGCTGTTTAGAATGTCCGGATGTCGGGTGTTTGTACCTTTAAATTGCAATGACTTTATTCGTGTACAGGTACTAATTGTTTCAAAGTAGGTACTTAATAGTACAATTTTAGTATTATTGTTTGGTATAATTATTTTACATATTTATACCCGCCGTTCTGACTCTCAATTCTGATCAGTAAAATATTAATACAACGAAAAATAATGTTTTGAATATCGAACAAAATTCCTAGTTAAAATCTGTTTCCTTTTTGCAGTTTCATACGACAACAATGAAAGGTTTAGCTGCAACTTGGATCCTGAAGAATTTCATTTTACTCGTGGTATTAAGTATAGAAAGCGAAAACTTCTACAAAACTGTGAAAATGGCTGAGAGTTTTTGTATCCAAATTTTAAGTCACAGTCCAGCTGCAGGTATGAGATCTATTTTGATCAAGATCATTTTTAATTATGTGTAGTTCTCTGTATTTAATCGCACACTTGGTCTTACCCCGCATAAGGCACTGGTCTCACCGCGAGCTACTAAGCTATGAACTATCGGCTATACCTAAACACGAACAAAAGATACGCTCTCCCGTGTAAATAAAAGAGACACGGCGATACTCGCCCAGCTATCAGCTATCACCGCCGGGCGAGTATCACCGTGTCTCTTTTCTTACATGTATGGGAGTGTTTAGTTGCCAGATATAATTCCTCTGAAGAAATATATTCCATACGTGATTTAACTTTACTACATTAAGGCGTACGCAACACCAAAGTAGTAAAAAAAGTGTAAATCAATAATTCAAGTGGATACTGCATTTTTAGTACTATTTTACAACACGGCACTTTATGTTACCACTTTTAGTACTTACTTATGGTTAGGTATACAAAAACTTATGACCTTAACAGCGTCCCAAAGTAAGATACTTGCATGGGTATTTGGTTTTACTACAGAATTTAAAAGAGTACTCTAATATTCAAATTGGCATTAATAAGGCCTTAGGTACTAAAATAACAGTACCTAATAATAATCACTATTATAAAGTGCGCCCAATCCGTCACTTAAATACTAACCATAACAAGTGTACCTACTCGTACACTAAGAACATTGAAAACGTGGTCTTCAATGGTCTTCAATGATACTTCTAAGATAAAATTTTGCTAGTTGGGCTCACATCATCAGCCTATCTCAGTCCAATGCTGGACATAGGCCTCTCCTATTAACTATGCGTATAGACGCATTAGGAGGTAAATACCCATAATCCGCTGGGCAAGCGGATTGACGATCGCAGTGTATGACGCTGCCCATCATCAATCTTCTGTCAAAGAATGGTCAGTGACACTTCAATCCCTTAGTCGACAGATGAATTCCTATCGTCACCACACGGCCAAGTTACGGCTAGTTGGGCTATTACCTAGTAATCCTAGTGTATCAGTACATTTTAATAACATTTTGTTATAACCAAATCAGTTCTCAGCACATTACCTAAATTATTAAATGTCCCAGAAATGCGCGCGACGTGCAAGAACGTGTTGCGGCTGAACCGCGCGGCGCTGCGTAAGCTGTCTGCGTTCGGCGTGTTCGAGCTCGACGCTGCGTTCCCGCTGCGGCTGCTCGGCGGACTCGTCGCGTACACCATCGTCTTGCTGCAGTTTGCCTTCTTGTCGTAGAAATGTTAGCTTTTTAATTGAATTTACGCTTTCGTGCCATAGCTTCGCTTTAAAGACTGCGCCAAGAGGGACATGATTGCCTTTCATATTGACTACCAGCACTGGGACTTCTCGCAGAACAACGAACAGAGTGGCGCAAGTGTATTGTGGAGGGTCGCAAAATTTGTGATGAGACATGGTTTGCTGCACTCGCTGATAAGCGACAGAAGCGACGCCAAGGTGCTTCGGCGCCCATTTCCGCAAACTTTCCTTGTCAGTCCTGCAGTAGACTATGTCGGTCTCGCATCGGTCTATTGAGTCATCAGAAAAGGTGCTTCTCGAATATTACACCATAAATCGTCTGCCATAGACGCTAAGGCCATGATGATGACGCTTTCGTGAGACCTAATAATTAACTGTAATTAAGATATTATCGAACCGGGCTACTCACGTATTGAAGTCGATGATTGCACAACATGTTTCAACCTATTAAGAGGGTCCTCGTCCGGAGCACCCTCGGTCAAAGCCCGACACGTTCATGTCGAGCAATCAACGACTTAAATACGTGAGTAACCTGGTTCGATAATATTTGAATATGTTTGAGTCTCACGGTAGTTATAATACTAATAACTATAAATATAATTAAACGGTTAAATTCATGTGTATTTAGTCAGTAAGCGCGACATGTTTCGGAGAGCTTAGGTATACACTTACCCCCTTATTAATAAACGTCTGCTAACTTAACAAACCGCTAATAATTGTTTGTCCCTTTCGGTCTTAACAATGTGTCCATAAGAGCAAAAGGGACAAACAATTATTAGCGACTTGTTAAGTTAGCAGACGATTATGAATAAGGGGATAGACTCGCGAGCGCGGCGACACAGTAGTGACTAAATACACGTGAGTTTAACCGTTTAATAATATTTTCTCAAACATGCAATGAAATAATTGTCTTTACGTTCCTTAAATATAGACTCGGAAGTATCGCTTTTAGGATAACTCACTGGGATGGAAATGGAATTTCATAACACTTTTCAGGCCTAGGCCTGCAAAGTAACTTTTTTTAAATTTCGACAACATTTTCATATTTTTTTCACCACACTGCTCGTAAACACGCTGTTTGTCCTTCAATTTCAGAGCGCAAAACTGTGTTTTAACCTCTAGAGGTTAAAGTAATTTTTTTTTAATCTTCTGGGTAGACTAAAGCAATAACTTATACGGCCTGAGAGTGCAATAAGCTTTTTGACGTTTGAACTAGACAGTACGTTCGAAAACTCAATAGTTTCAAACAGATTCATACCTACACATGAACCTTTCATAATATTATATATTCAATTTGCTATAATCCAAATTAAATATCTTTCGCTTGCTCGGGTTTCAATATTTGCACGAGAGTTAAACAATCACTTTGCTCCCTAGTAGTACGGTCAAATCGTACATTAAACTCGCAAAACATGTAGTAAAGCTGCATTTTTGGTATGTTGTTTAGACACCATAGGGCACTATAAAACCACATTTTGCAAGCAAAAAAAAGTTGTGCTAGTTACGTAGTACGTGAAAAACTGCGAAATTTACGGTCATTTTTCAGTTTCTGATTTTTATTAAAAAAACCTTACGTTTTTTGACATTCTATGTTAGGAAGCGTTTAAAGATTAATAAATTTCCAACAAGTTGACCTAACATGTATTACCGTAGGTCTTATAGTTTTAGAGATTTGCGACTTCTTAAAAGTACTCTATTTTGTAAACTAACGCTATTTTGAGTTTTCCTAACGATTTCGGCTTAATATCGCCTCACCTTATTATGCTATGAAAAACATGCAATGATGACCTTATAGCGCACTTATTATTCTTTCGTTAAAGGGTAAAATCATGTCAGCAAACTTTGTAATTGAAAATAAAAACGCGTAATTCAAAAGGCAGTAGGCTCGCTATCTAAGTTTTTCGTACAAATCGCAAGTCGTGTTGCAAAGCTGCAATTTTAGTATATTATATAGGCCCTATAAAATCGGACTTCTTTTACTTTTTGACGTTTAATTAAGAAACTGTTATCTTTTTGAACTAATTGCTACAAAACTTAAAAAGAATATTAAATTTGAAAGGATTTGAGCTACCTTGCATTACCCTAAATTATATAGATTTAGAGATACGACATTTCAAAATGTGCCCTTCATTAAGGTAAGAAAATAAATGCATGTTTTGAAGCCTCGTATAGCCCCCAACAGGCTACTTGACTCATATCAAAAGTGCAAAAAATTATTATTTTCAGTAGTATTTATTGAAAAGATCAATATTTTTCGATTACGGTGTATTAAAAGTGTTTGATGGGTACATATTTTTTATTGAAAAATTTGTTTTATTTTTTTTTATTTCGTACTCTCAAAACGGTGTCGGCCATGATGTAACGTCATAGGATCTTAAACTAACTTCATGTCGAATCTAAAAGTATTAATAGACGTTCGAATATGGTCCACTCCGCACCGCGAACTTGGTCCGCTTCCTAAGTGCGGTCGACTCGCCACACCATCGCACCGTTCAAAAACGGTCTAGTGCTTTTCGTGCTACTAGACAGTGATCACGTCGATATGCCTCCGATTTTATCCAAAAAAGCTTTTAATATAATTTTGCGGTTTTCTAGGTCGTGAAAAAATATATTTATATTTTTTTTCTGTTAATCAGACAATGATTAATAATATAAGACAAACTTTAAAAATGGGTCAAGTAGCCTACTATAAGACTTACAGTAAGTGTTATCGGCTCAATTTGTTCCAAATTTAATGTAGTTGTTATCTACAATTACTTTTTTTTTCTTAGCGCGAATGTTTTGCCAATATTTAGTGAATAGCTTTAACGTAACCTAAAATTTGTTTAATTTTTGTTGAAAGGGCACTTTATGAAATGTCGTATCTCAAAATATATATAACTTACGGTGATGCAACGTAGCTCAAATCCTTTCAAATTTAATGTTCTTTCTTAGTTTTATAGCAATTAGTATCAAAAAGATAATAGATTTTTAGTTAAACGCCAAAAACTAAAAAAAGTCCGATTTTTTTTCCGTTTTTTACGTCCTATGCCCAAACTATTTTTTTGTTTTTCTTTTAATATGCATTTTCGTATATATCTATAAGGCCTCTATAATATACCAAAATTGCAGCTTTGCAACTCGACTTGCGATTTGTATGAAAAACTTAGATAGCGGGCCTCCTGCCTTATGAATTTCGCGTTTATACTTTCAACTACAAAGTTCACTGACCTAATTTTACCCTTAAATTAATAGTACATTGTGCATCAAGGGAGGTAAGTACGGAATTACTAACGAGAGTGATAGAAGCCCGACGCCGTTAGGCGGAGGGCTTTTATGACTCGTGTTAGTATTCCGCTTACCTACCGTGATGCATACAATGTTTTTCATCACACTTGCCGACAAAAAAAAAGTTTTAAGACATAATATTATTAAATGACGTACTGACATTTCTATTACTCCCTAGGGAATATCACTTTTCTATTACTCCCGCTACGCGCGCAAGCAATGGCGCGCTTAGGCAGCAAGTGTGATGAAAAGAATATTAAGTGCGCTATAAGGTCATTATCGCATGTTTTTCGTAGCATAATTAGGTGAGGCGATATTAAGCCGAAAATGTTAGCAAAACACAAAATTTTATCCAGTTTACAAAAAGGGGTACTTTTTAAAGTCTCGAATCTCTGAAACTATAAGACCTACGGTAATGCATGTTAGCTCAACTTGTTGGAAATTTATTAGTCTTTAAACGTTTATTTACATATGATATCAAAAAACGTAAGGTTTTTTAAATAAAAATCAGAAACTAAAAAATGGCCATAAATTTCGCAGTTTTTCACGTACTACCCAGCTAGCACAACTTTTTTTTGCTTGCAAAATGTGGTTTTATACTGCCCTGTGGTGTCTAAACAACATACCAAATGCAGCGATACTACTTGATTTGCGAATTTAGGGTAAAATTATGTACAATTTGACCGTACTATAGTAAAACAAATAACTATTTTGTATTTCTTTGTATGTTTGAGAAAAGCACTATACATGGGGTTCTTCAAAAGAGGAGTGTACAAGTTCTTATTGGGTCGGCAACGCGCATGTGACACCCCTGGGGTTGCAAGCGCCCATAGGCTACGGTGACTGCTTTCCATCAGGCGGGCTGTATGCTTGTTTGCCACCGACGTGGTATAAAAAAAAAAAAAAAACATGCCTCGGCGTGAAAACGGATTACCGGCCTCGTTACCTATCCAGCCTCGCTCGAGCACGCTCGTTCGACCACCATCGATATACCAACTTGGCCGGAAATCCTCATTTTCCCGGCCTCTGATGTAATGTACTATTACAATCAGCTTTTTAATATTTGTAGATGGGTTAATTAACATTTTTCTCTCCGTTATTGCTATGGTTACTACCGGATTCACACTTGTTTTATGCACAACTATACTAGGTACCTACTTAAAATATGCAAACATGCATTTTTCTGGTGCTAATAAGCTTTTTCTTAAATGGGCCACCTACGAAATATAACTTTTATGTACTACATGCATGTTTGTATAATTTAGGTATCTAACGTAATTGACCATAATTTTGCATAAAACCAGCGTGACTCAGGAGACCCTAACCATGGTAATAACAGACAAAACACAAAAAAACTGGACTAATAATTAATAATAATCCTTGACATTTTACTGTGGAATATTTTTATTTCGTGTTCGTCAATCTTATATCTTTTAACAACTTCTCAATCTTCTCAAGGTAGAATACAGGGTGTTTGGTCAGCGGTGTCGGAGCTTTTAGGCGCTTAAACTACAATCAATTTCATCGATAAATTACCATGCATATATATTTTTTTGTGCCAACGATAATTAAATGCCGGCAATTTTATTATTTCAAACAGACGAATACGAGTGCATGAAGTATTTCCGGAATTATACGTTTGTTATCGGCAGAGATCGGACAAATAAATGTGCGACAAATGTTGTTCGCAAGAATATGGATATGACTTCAAAGTTGATTGAATAATTCATGTAATCATTTTCAGAAAATTACCTTTTTGACACCCGGTAACTATGAAAACCTTTGTGAATAGACCCCTCAAAGCTTCGAAATCAAATTTCAAGAAATTATTCGTTTAATATTCATTCAATCAAATTTGATGCCATCTCCATATTATTACGAAAAATGACGCACATTTGTCCGATCCCTGCACAGTCTTTTAAAAACCCTATTTTTGTTCCACCTTCCGTTTTTTACAAAATACGATAGACAATACTATTACAAATATCAGACTAGAACTCCCACCTCATTAGGACAAGTACTTTTTTTTATAAAAATCATCAAAGTTTGCCTATATCCGGGTCATGAAATTTACATTATTTTTTATTTCTTAAAAACAGGTATACTTGAAATTTTTTTGATAATACCACGTAAATGCGGATGTAATTCCCTATCATTCGCAATTAAAAAAATAAAATTACCGTTAGTACTTTTGAAGAAAATATGGTTTTTAGACTTTTCGGTTTACATTAAATATTTCCGAAATTCCGCCGTATTAGATGGAGATATTTTAGCACGTGATAGCTCACGTGTATCTTAATCGGGTCCATATTGGCACTTATACAATTTTTTCTTCGAATATTTTTACTAATACCGTTTTTTACTCATAATCATCATTACTCCGAAAATTTTTACTCATACTTTTTTTCTTACTAAAAATTATACTTCTACCTACAATGTTCATAACGATTTTTATTTCGAAATTTTATCCTCCTAAAGTCGTCAAGTAGATTAATCTATACTCATAAAGTTATTTGAAATAAATTGTTTATTTATAAACATTTTCCCATTAGGTTCACTCTGTTGTGGTATAATTCTTTTATGAATAACATAAACTATGTAGTCATAATGGGCTTTGTGCAGAAACTGTTGTGACATTACTCAACTTTAGCATATTTCTTTGTGGCAGATTTCGAGTTGTTCGAATATTATTCGAGCATAATTTCGATGCTCCTGATGAGGCATAATCTGGATGTGCATAAAAAGTATTGGCATAGTTTGTTTTAGCATAACAGAGAAGGAATAATCACAACCTCTCAATATAATCGAGGTAGAAGTAATATTCTATACGTTACTTACTGTGTTACTGAGCTGAGTACTTTCTAGGTTGCTAAAAAAAAAATTACCTCGAAGACTAAGGCGGGAGCTTGCTCCCGCCTTAGTCTTCTAACCTAACCTATCCGAGTCGGATCTGCCCAGGAAGGTTTTGTTCGCTCGCTTCGCTCGCTCACTGCAGAAATTTTCACCCTCACAGCAAATTCTGCCTGACGAAAAAGGCAAGTTTCGAACATGTAGCTACATGCCCAAAAAAAAGATGCAAATCTGATTTCTGTCTTATAACACTCGGCGTAATTAATGATATGTCAAGATAGTTTCGGACAAAATAATATTCGAAATATTGTTATTTAAGCCAAGTGATGTTTCTGTCTCATTAAGTTGATGCCAAAATAGATTATACCAAGTCTGTTATGTCCTAAGCGTTTCGGACAAAAAAAGTTTAGAGGGAACCCGGTAGGTACAGTACCTACTCCGCCACAACCTGATTTGTGCAGGTAGCTAGTTTAAAGTAATAGTACGATTTATATTTAATTAAACAAAAATAATCATACATAAAACCAGTACAGATAAAAATAAATACCTATAACATTAGAATAAATAGCATAAAATAAGTATAGTGAAAAATTATATAAACATAAAAGTTAGTACAAAAAATAATGTATGAAAAACAATATTATGAACATAAATAATTCTATGTGATGATGATTATGAACAAAGATTATTCTAAATACCGATCATTATGAAGTTAAATTTTATAAGAAAAGTTTTCGGAGTTCCAATAATCTAAGTTGCAATTTTATAAATACTTTGGCGCACCCATCTTAATCAACTGTATTTAAATCTCCGTCTAATTCCGTGGAAAATAGAAGTTATCAATTTTTGAAGTTATATCCTGTTTTATTAGAGCCAGGGCTGTCAAAACAACTTTACGGTCACTTGAGTTGAAAACTTATCCGGGTGCCATTTTTTACTTCTGTGGCTACGTTTCGATGAAAAGCTACATGTGACGGAGTCCACCCTCGTAAGGTGATTACTAAAACCCCACGTCAATGCATGTAGCATGGAGGGACCGCGAGTGAGGCATTATGGAGCTTTGGAATTTGTATTAAAACTCGGCTATAAGGCAGAAGTAAAACGTTGGCGAATTCCACAGAACTTTGAAGATGTCCGCTTACTTGAGGTGAGAAAAAAAAGAATTCAATCGGAAATCAGAGAAAGAATAGGCCTGTTAGTAGATGTTATACGTCCCACTTCAGGAACCACAAATGATGGGAATACTGCTCGAATTGTTTTTTCGGACCAATATCGTGTGACTTTTGCCGAAATCTTGAATATTGAGAAGTGGCTTTTGGATGACATTTATGTTATCTTGACAGTAATCTCGAGTAACTTGCCAATCAATCCAATAAAATTCGACGCTTTTTGCAGAGATCTAGCATACCTGCTACGTAATTAAATACGATTGGCTTCTAATAACAGTTACCTTGCACAAGAATAATAGAATTGTCCCCTTTGCCAATTGGAATGCTCTCTGAACAGGGGGCAGAAACGAGAAATAAATTGTGGAGGTCCGACAGAGAGCACGATTGTCGAAAAACGAGTCGAGAAGCGACAATGTTCGATTTGTTCCACAGAGCACTCGTTTCATCGAATCCCGTAATTAAAGATTTGGAGCTAAGTGGCAGAAAGAATAAATTAAAAAAGAAACCGCTATCGACAGAGGCAGTACGATTATTGAAATCTGTTGATTATTCGGTCCCTGATATTCAGGATAATGAAAATTTGGTCTTGTCCAATGAGGACTAAACTCGCAACCTGCATCCCTCCATTTCATCGAAAATGTTTTTATCTGACGGTTCATTTAATAGGACATAATTTGAATTTGAATTTAAATAAGGTAAACGCAGCTATTAACGCTCCATCGAAAATCCGAAGGTATTAGCGACCTAATAAGTAATTCGGTATTTTTTCATTGCCATAACTTATGTGAGGGTAGGTAGGTTGTTTTCCAGAAGCGTTTATTTCTTGAGTATAGGGTACGGTTAAGTTAGTTTGAGTGGCAGTTCGATAAAAGATAAAAATACATCAATCAAGTTGTGAGTACCGAGAAAGAAGGACATTCCATACTGGCGCTTGCACTTTCAAGTAAGGACTCGACTTATCTGTCTAAGACGTTTATTTTAACAATTCTCTACTTTACATCTACATTTATTGCTAATCATATTCATTTATTTATGAATTACAGATATTTTATCATAATTTATCAAATAACATCCATTATCATATATAAAATATAAAATTAAATATGGGCGGTGATTGCTTCATTATTTTTAGTAGTAGCAGCTATCAACGAGCCATAGGTCGGTAATGACTAAAATGTCATGTTTAGTTTTTTCTTTCTCGTACGATATTATTCTATGAAAACATAAGTATGTTTATAGATTAATTGAGATCAAAATAATTGTAATTTTCAAAAAACTATTAACGACATACACATTAAGCACTTGGTTGTCTTCTTTTGATGTTATAAAGTTAACCAAAATACAATATTTTTGGAAAACGGATATTATCTTAGACATTGTTTATGATGAAGTTTTATCCAATAAAAGTGCTTTTAGGTCCTAAATTTTTAATATGACGTAATCAGAAAGTGTTTTGTAGCGACAAAGGTAATAAAAATACAATATTGTTCTTGTTTAATATGGATCGGTAATACATTTCACGTTAGTTCTTACATATTCTATCAACGACTCATAAAAATCGCTGATACCAACCATAAGAAGGTATTACCGACCGTACCTAAATAAGTAGGTAGTTATAATATTAAGGAAATGATTAATGCCATAAATTACTAATTACAAAATACAAGTTTTAACAAACATGTGGCTTTGGTAGGAAGAGTTGCCCGATCAGCCTCTTCCAAAACGAACACATTAAAAACTGTTAAACATCAAACTAAATGAAATCCATCAATTTATTCAATGTTTAATTTCATAATCATCATTTAGAGATAGATTCTATCAGCCAGCTGAGATCAAGTTAAAATTGGTAGGTAGGTATTAAATTAATTTGCAATCATGTGAATAATATACCTACATATTGGAGGGGTGTAATAGTACCTACATTACGATACTAGTGCGGAAAAGAGAAAGTTCGAAACGAGTGACGAATTTCCTTTTCGCACGTGTTTTCGATTGTCGTTCAAAAATGCTCCGAAATGTTTAACTTGGAAATTTAGAAATATTACCTACACAAATATATTTTATTTTCTTCGTAATCAAAGTGAAAAGCGGTGTACCACAAAGGCATAAATTTACGTCCATTTTTACCCTCGTCTACTATTTTAACATAAAATTGCATCGGGTAGAAATGGTTCCCTTTATGCCCTTGTTGTACAATCTACTATTGAAACTCAATCGGTAATGGCTGCTTAAAAATCGTTGATACCTTCACACCCATTTTTATGGGTCGTTAATAGCAGAAATCGATTCTGTAATTTAGAAATAGATTTTTGACATCTTAATGTTCAATTAAAGGACGAGTAACTCATTATTTACCTTGTTTAATTATCATAGTAGCACATAAAATAGGAAAATTAAATTTTGGGACAACGTGTATACTTAAAAACTAGGCCTGATTAAAAAAATGCCTTAAGGGGGGCGTTAATACCTGCGTTTACCTTATTTACTGAATGCCATTTTTCTTATTTGTTGTTATAGCGGCATATCACGGCCAATCACGGTTTGTGAGATACAGCTTGTTGACAGATAGACCGACGGACTTATATGACGAGACTGACTTAATTTCGTCAAAAATATATTTCTATTCAGAGTTGGGCAAAAAGTATATAAATATGATTACTTCTGTAAATTACATTTGTATGTGTACTTTGTAATATATATTACAAAGTACACATACAAAAGTAATCGGAAGGAGTAATATTACTTTTTGCTCAACTCTGTTTCTATTCAATAAATCGATTTATATCCGGATATCCTAATGAAAGACAATGCTACCCGGATATACGAAGTGGCAACCCTGAGTATTTTTTTCAAAAATGTATATCTCCTATTTTCCACGGAATTAGACGGAGATTTAAATACAGTTGATTAAAATACACGTGAGCTATCACGTGCTAAAATATCTCCATCTAATACGGCGGAATGACGGAAATATTTAATGTAAACCGAAAAGTCTGAAAACCATATTTTCTTCGAAAGTACTAACGGTAATTTTATTTTTTTAATTGCTAATGATAGGGAATTACCTCCGCATTTACGTGGTATTATCAAAAAATTTTCAAGTAAACCTGTTTTTAAGAAATAAAAAATAATGTAAATTTCATGACCCGGATATAGGCAAACTTTGATGATTTTTTTAAAAAAAAGTACTCGTCCTAATGAGGTGGGAGTTCTAGTCTGATATTTGTAATAGTATTGTCTATCGGATTTTGTAAAAAAAGGAAGGTGAAACAAAAATAGGGTTTTTAAAACACTGGCGCCTACCGAATCATTTTCACATCCCTAATTTATGATCGCATCCCTATCCACTTAAATCTACCCTTTTATAGTTTCCTATTTTTGCAAACCACCTTGGGGGTAGACGGGAAAATAAGTGACATCAACCTTACCGCTCCGAACGCCAGGTCGAGAACATCTCCCTCCGGCTAACTTATTCACGAGCGCCGTAAAAACTTAAGGAAAACCACGGAAAATCATCTACATCTCTATACAAATATACGCCCCGGGGCAGAAGAGAGCAGAAGTGTGGCAGCGCGTCCTACAAAACCTAGCACGCGGGGACATTCGTTGAACCAGGTTTGCTCCCAATTCCCTTCTCTTTTTTCTCCGCTTCCCATGCTGGTCCTTCAGACCGAATCAGTTTTAAAATACTCAATTTTGATCTAAACATAATAGTTTTTCAAAATTTATTTCTATCATAAATCATCATACCCTTAAAATTTCATTTTGCAAGTCATATTTCTCAATATCACAGATCCCACAGACAAGTAACATTTTCCTCAAGTTTCATCTGACAGTTCATAGTCATTCATTCTATTTACAATGTTGGCAATAAAAATCGAACACAACTAATCGTATTGGCCAATTTTCTAGCATCTAAATAAACTTGAATAGGAAAATACGTCTCTGAGTTTGACATTTGCAAACGTATCTTATCTATGTTGATTTGTTTACATCTAATTCTAACCTATATTATTCGAGTTATTTACACGAAATTACGATGGAATCTCAAGTTTCAGTCGTGAAATTTAATGTTGCTCATAGTTTTATTACTCAATTGTATGATATGGCAGCTGGTTTTATGAATTTAAGCCCGACACCGGAACAATTGAAGGCGTTTAAAGTGCGTTATGCAGACACCGAACGTATGCGAGACCAAATAGACGAGGCCTTCTCCGTAATTATGGCATTAATTAAGGAGGAAGGAGACAAGAAGAGTGTTGAAACGAAGTATAGCATGTTCTACGATAAGTTTTATTCAATCAAAACTATGTATGAGGACTTATTCACTCAACCTACCGTATCGTCTTTGCAAAATCGGTCTGCTAATTCAAACGGTTTGGAAAGTACTCGTTTCCATCTACCTAAAATTCAGTTAGCTAAATTCAAGGGTGTACATACTGAATGGCCTAATTTCATATCTATATACAATAGCCTGATACATAACAACAGTGAGTTGAGTGTTGTACAAAAGTTTCACTATTTGTTAACAGTTTTAGAAAATGAGCCATTGAGTTTGGTGCGACACCTTACTATATGTGATGAAAATTACATGATTGCATATTCCCTGCTACAGGAGCGTTATGAAAATAAGCGGTTGATTGCTTCTAAACATTTAGAGCTCTTGTTATCGGCTAGTTGTCATACAATAATACATAAAAACTTGCGTAAGTTTGTAAATACACTTAAAGAAAATACACAAGCTCTCAAAGCACTTGGGTTTGACACAACTTCTTGGAGTTTTTTGTTATTTCATCTTGTGTCAAGAAAAATGCCTGTGGAGCTGCGTACCAAGTTTGAACTTACTCTTAAAGCAAACGAAATCCCAGAATTTGAGAACTTGTTGGACTTTCTTGAGAATCGCTTGCGTGTGTTGGAAGCTTCTCAAAATGTACTCTCAAAACCAAGTTACAGTGATGTACCTGCCACCGTACATGTGGCTCAACAAGCTGCCTGTATCTGTTGCGGTGAAAATCATGCTATTTATCATTGTCCAAAATTTAATTCAATTAATGACAAAAGGTCTTATGTCAAAAGTAAGAATTTATGTTATAATTGCTTGCGGCCTCATCATGTCTCAAAGTGTATGTCGAAAACACATTGTCAGATCTGCGGGGGCAAGCATCACACCAAATTGCATCCAGCTGAGGCGACAAGCAGTACCAACGGGTCCATTGTCTCGCCACAGGCTGCCGATCAAACTTATAATCAAAATATACCTAACGGTAGCACAAATCAAGGTAGGGTAGTGAATACCCATATGTTGTCATCATTGCCAAGTTGCAGCACTGATGGCAAGCAAATTCTACTTAATGTAGAGCCGATGTCTATGGGGCTGCTTGGTACTGCTCTTGTAGGAGTCCAGGATGCAAGCGGTCACATTCATGTGGTTCGTTCATTAATTGATCCCGGTGCCCAAACATCTCTTATAACTGAGCACCTAGCTCAACAGCTGCGACTTCAGCGCCGCCAGTCATGTGATGTGTTCGGCATAGGTGACCAGCGACAGCCTTCCTATGGAAGTGTAGATTGTCACATTACCTCGCTTGTGGACTCAGGTCACCATGGCCTGTTCACTGAGGCCATAGTGATGAAGCGCATCACTGGTTACCAGCCACCAACCCAAATTAGTCCCACTGTTTTTCACAGTTGTAAGGATATGGCTTTGGCTGACAAGAATTTTCACATGCCTGGACGTATTGACCTGTTGCTAGGCGTCGACCTGTTCGATGAGATATTCACAGGTGACAAGCGCCAGCTCGGCATAGGGTTACCCACAGCTCACTCAACTATTTTCGGGTGGGTTGTCATGGGGAAGTCGCCGGTCATGTCCAGAGGGTATCAGCATACCCACTTAGTATCGAACAACTCTCGGTTGGAGTCAGCCTTGACACGATTTTGGAACGACGAAGAGGTTCCAGCCACACCCATTCTGGATCCCGAGGACATCGCCTGCGAAAAGCATTTTATGGAAACCCACAGTCGCGATGCCAATGGGAAGTTCGTTGTTCGCCTGCCCTTTAAGGTGGAGCTTAAGCAACTAGGCGAAACGCGCCCTGCTGCTCTAAGGCGCTTTCACAACTTGGAGCGGAGGCTCATAAGGGAACCACGCTTGCGTGAACTTTACGTAAATTTTATGCGTGACTATAAGGAGTCTGGCCATATGCAGCTCAGGTCACCTGAGGGTGGTGGTGAGAGGTGCTATATCCCACATCACGGCATCCTTAAGGATAGCAGCAGCACCACGAAACTGCGCGCAGTATTTGATGGATCGCTGGCTAGCTCCACAGGGGTTTCGCTGAACCAAAACTTGATGTCAGGCCCGAAATTGTGTAAAAGTATAACTATTGTGCATAAAGTTAGTGTTTAAATAGTGTTAAGGTTTCAGTTAATATAATTTGTTTCAAACAATAACTGGAAATAGTGTAATATAGGACTTTAGTGCAGTAGCTGTCAACTAACGAATTATCGCCGTTGGAATTTGGTGTTTGAATAAATCAGGGGAAGTATTTTGTATTATTTTGTTACACTTACATCACATTTCTATTCAATTAATATCGTGTAACTACATTCTTACATAGCTCACGTATGTGAGCAACGTTTATTCTCATACATTGGCGTAGTGCTGTCTCTCTTTGCTTGACGTATTTGTGGAAGCAAAGTTGATGCAAAACACAATTGCCCCACACATTACTGACACAATTACACACACATCAGTATTATTTTTTTGGTCATAAATTGAACATATTAAATTACTTAAATAGAATGATTTCTATCATCTAAATTTAAAGCTAAACTTTTCTTTTCTTTTACATTGTTCTAGTTACTTAATATTACTTACTAGAATCATTGGAATTCATTTGTTCTTTTTAGTTTAAATATCTTACAGTGTCAATATGTTTTCAGCACAAACCACAAAAGCTGTTACACGCAGTGATGCCATGGCTGCCAAATTAAAACAGGCTCTCAAAGATCTCAAAGATGCAACTGACTTTAATAAAAAACTTCTACAAGAACAGGAAGAAAGTGAAAAACAATTTGAGCTTGTTGTCCGGACAAACACTTCTCTGAAAGCCCAGCTCGCAAACCAGGATATTGAGTATGAAGATATGCAGGGTGAACGGGATGAATTACTACTGGAAGTGGAGCAGTTCAAGCATTGTCGTGACACACATGAACAGGCTTTACAACGGATTAGAGACCTGGAACATCAGCTGGTGGAGATGGAGGCACACCGTCCACTGCATACCGCATGCAAATATTGCTCCGAGCAACCACATAACAATTTAAGTATTTTCGATGAATTCAATAGTTCTAAGGTAGACATGTTGCATGACAGTTTAGTAAGCCCCCCAGAAATTGATATAATAGATTTGACAGAATCTATTTACAAAGACAGCAATATCGTTATACTGAAGAAATCAAAAAGGATAAAAAGATACTTAAAATTGAAAAGATTTATTAAGAAATCTAACTTGTTATTAAAATGTCATAAACTTTTATTTAAAACAATTCAGGGCACTTCAAACAGTGTGGACTTAAGTGTCGAACTTTTAAATTGTCAGAACCAACTGGACCGCACAGTGGAGGAGTTGAATAATCGGTCCACAGAAATGAAAATATTAGAAGACAAGTTGAGAGATCTCAATAATAAACATGAACTTTCTACTAAAACATTACAGGAATACATAGCTTTCATGTCTAATGTTCTAGAACCTGGGAGCGGGATTCCTCTTCGATTGGACTCGCCGCTGCCACCGACGCGCCCGTCATCGGTGTCGCTCGCAGCTCGCCCGCCCACACCGGGCCTCTCCACGCCGCGCCTGCCCGTGCTGGGCGTCTCAGCACTACGCCTGCCCGTGCCGGGCGTCCCTACACCACGCCTGCCCGTGCCGGGCGTCTCCACGCCACGCCTGCCCGTGCCGGGCGTCTTCACGCCGCGCCAGCCCGTGCCCGGCCTCTCCACACCTTGCCAGCCGACGCCGGCTCGCCGCGCGCTGCGGCTCCCCTTGCCGCGGCCACCTGTGCCCTCGCCCCGCACGCCGGGGCCGGCGCCCCGGGCCGCCGCGCCCGCTCCGGCGCCCTCGCCCCCTCGCCTGCCCCGGCGGCCTCCAGCCCGGTGCGCCCCCGCCGCGCCGCCCCCCGGCCCGGCGCCCGCCACCCCGGCGCGTCCCGGCCCACAACCCCGCACGGTCGTCTACTCCGATGACATCGGGGCCGGCCTTGGAGCGTTGCTGAGCGGCTCTCTCCGGCAGAAGGTCACCAATGTGTGTATGCGCGGCGCCTCCGTCGAGAGTATCGCGGACCGTATGGCGAAGGATACGTTCGATAGGGGCACGACTCTCGTCGTGCACCTAGGGAATAGTGTAGGCGTGAGGAAATCGCGGCTGGGAGTGCTCGTGCGAACCCTGTCGGATATTGAGCGACGTGGAATTTGTAAAATTATTCTGTGCGCCTTTCCCTACGCGAGTAATGCTTCGTATGGGCACAACATTAGAGTGTCCGAATTAAATTCCACGTTGTACAATGTGACATGTTACAATTGTAACTATCATTTCTTCGATCTGAATCGATTTTATAGAAGAAATTGTTTAATATTCGAATTGTATGATAGCCATATGTATATATCTAATGAATGTAAAGAGACAACAGCCGACCTACTCGCGTACAACATAGAGCCGCCGGCGGCCGGCGGCGGCGCGCGCGCCGTACATTTAAACTGACAGCCGAGACAGCGGAGAAGCCCCGGCAGATGCTGCTGGTCCATCAAAATATACAGGGCTTCTCCAGCAAGGAATTAGAAGTGGGTCTTTTCTTAGAGTCTTTAGATGTAGACGTTATGTGTGTGACGGAACACTGGCTCGATGAATGTCAAATGCCTTTATTTAATTTTCATAATTACGAGATAGTTAGCTCGTTCAGTAGAAAGTCGGCCGTTCATGGGGGCTCGTTGATTGTAATGAAAACTAATTGTAAATGTAAGGAGAGAAAGGACATAGTCAAGCTTTCTATTGAGCGAACTATCGAAATAGCTTGTGTGGAAATGGAGAATCACATTATATTGTGTGTCTATAGACCACCTTCTTCAGATTTTACCGTATTTGAGTCTACGATGGAAGATGTATTGAGACGAGTGTTTGTTAGCAGTAAGAAAATAATTGTTTGTGGCGATTTTAGTGTAAATTTATTAGATCTCACGCATGCACACACAGTAAGAATATTAAACTTATTTCAGTCGTTTGACTTATCTCCGCTGTTTAATGAGCCCACGAGGATAACCGCCAGCACGGCGACATGTTTGGACAATATATTCTGTAATGTTGAAGCTACGGAGAAATCGATCATTAGCTGCTTTAACTCGGATCACTGTGGTCAAAAAGCCTACTTCGAAGTCAATATTGTGAAACAACAGCAAGTAATTACATATAGGCCCATCACTGTAACTCGGATGGAAAGATTTAGAGAAGATGTTAATTCCAGGGTACAGGCACTCATTCCCGATACGAAAGATCCTAATGCACTGTACAAGGAGCTTTCGAATGTCATACAAACTGTACACAAAAATATTTTCAAGCTCAAAACATTGAAGCAAGACTCAGTAAAAACAAGGTTTGGCGATTGGGCTACTGTTGGCATCCATAAAAGCAGGAATAGAATGTATGAGCTTTATGAAATGAGAAATTATAACCATGATAGGAAATTCTTGGAATACGTAAGGAATTATTCCAAAGTGTTTAAGAAAGTTTGCGCCGCTGCCAAGTCTGCCTATATAAGTAACAAAGTCAAGAAGGCAGACAACACTGTAAAAGCGACCTGGAATGTGATACGCTCTGAAACTGGAAAGGCAAAACCCCGTGATGGCCAATATAAACTGAGAGTGGATGACCAAATCTTGACTGCGGACTTGGACGTTGCTGGCGCCTTTCAACACTTCTTCATCAACATAGCCAAAGATACTACTGAAAACTTGAATTCGTCTGTGTCTAAGGCTGGCTCATTCTTGGATATGAACAATATCAACCGATGGAACAAAGATTTTCACTTTCAATATACTGACCCAAATGAGATCATCAAAATGTTCAAGTCCTTGAAATTGAAGAACTCCGAAGACCTTTGGGGAATCTCTGTGAAAGTCATGCAATCTGTTATCGATGTTATTGCACCGTACTTAGCAAATGTGTTTAATGCTTGTGTAAGAGAATGTGTGTTTCCTGATCTAATGAAGTACAGCAAAGTGATTCCTCTATTTAAATCAGGAAACAAATATGACCTTGGAAACTTTAGACCTATTTCCTTACTTCCTGTTTTGAGTAAAGTGTTTGAGAAAATCATATTGAACCAACTGGTTCAACATTTCAACAGGAATGAACTGCTTCAGAATCAGCAATTTGGGTTTACAAGAGGTCGTTCAACTACAGACGCCGCCTCAGTACTAATCAAGCATATTTACGACGCTTGGGAAAATTCGCAAGATGCTATTGGTGTCTTCTGCGACCTCTCCAAAGCATTCGATTGCGTGGATCATGATACACTACTACACAAGCTAAAATACTATGGATTGTCAGTGAAAGCTCTCGACCTTGTCTGTTCTTACTTAAATTTAAGAACCCAGAAAGTGGTTGTAAATGGAACTGAGTCTTGTGGCAAGACTGTAAAGCTTGAAGTACCTCAGGGTTCTATTCTGGGGCCTTTCCTCTTCCTGGTGTACATAAATGACTTGCCGAACCTTGTAAAAGATAAATGTGATATAGTTCTGTTTGCTGATGATACATCATTAATTTTCAAAGTTGACAGAAAACAAATTGACTACAGACAAGTCAATGAAACTTTGAAAGAGGTATCAGAGTGGTTCACAGCAAATAATTTACTTCTTAATGCGAAGAAGACCAAATGTGTAAGATTCTCGCTTCCAAATGTAAGAAAGTCTGAAACTATTATCACGTTAAATGGCGAGAAGCTAGACCTTGTTGATAATGCACTTTTTCTGGGCCTTACCTTGGACAGCAATCTGCAATGGGCTCCTCACATATCTACCCTGGCAAAAAGGCTGAGCTCTGCCGCGTATGCAGTTAGAAGAATCCGACAGTTCACTGACGTGGAGACAGCTCGCCTAGTTTACTTTAGTTACTTTCACAGTATTATGTCTTATGGCATACTGGTTTCGGGCAAAGCAGCAGATTTGGACACCATCTTCATTCTTCAGAAGAGAGCTATTCGATCCATTTACAATATGAGCTCTCGCGACTCACTGAGAGAACGATTTAAGGAAATAGATATTCTCACAGTAGCTTCACAATACATACTGGATGTGATAATGTACACACATAAGAATATTAAATCCTTTAAGAAGCTTTCTGACATTCACAGCCGCAATACACGGAACAAGCATAAGTTATTGGTTACCAAGTTTCGTCTACAGAAAGTAAAAAAGTCGTTTGTTGGAAACTGTGTTACCTTTTTCAACAAAGTACCCTTAGAGGCATGGGAACTGCCCTATAATGCATTCAAAATGTACATCAAAAATGGTCTTCTCAAAAAGGGTTATTATAAAGTTGACGATTACTTGAATGACAAGGAACCATGGCCGTGTCTTCAGTCTCAAGAGCTGTCTTAGATTTACATGACATTGACTTGAATACATATTAGTTATGTATTTTGTAGACTTAGCTTATAAGACTGTTAGCTTAACAGCCTCTTTATAATTATTATTATTTTTTATTTTTTTTGACGTTTGGAGAGCCTTTACACCTCCAAAATTATTAATTTTATTTATTATTCTTAGCATCTAATTTCTTTGACCGTGGAGACCTTTTACATCTCCACACTTAATATTTATTTCACCATGGAGCCCATTCATCTCCTTATATATCAAAATTTTGACTTATTGGATACATAATAATTATGTATTCTGTAGCACTAGTTTACAAGACTGTTAGTTTAACTGTCTTCTGACATGAAACATTTGTTTCATACACCTTTTTATTTACTTTTTATTGACATTTGGAGATTCTTTACACCTCCAAATCATTATTATTATTATTTATTAACTGACACTGGGGACACTTTACATCTCCAAAATTATGTATTATTGACATTAGAGAGTATACTATACATCTCTAGTTTAATTTAATATGAGTTTATTTTACTGTGATGTCATGTTTAAATAGGTATTGGCTGTTGTCTTTTATATAATAAGAATAGTTGCTTTGTGATTGTCACTAAATTGTTAATTTTCTATTTTATTATTATTGTTAAAATCATGACGATTAGAGACCTTTTACATCTCTAAATCTTAAGTTTTCTTTATTCTGTATAGATATAGATATAGTTCTGTATAGATATAGATGCTTAATAATATTGTGAACATGTACAATCATAATTATTTTTGTTTAATATTATGATTCTTTATTTATTTCTCTTTTTTATAAAAATGTCTATTATATTTTTTTTTTATGTAATAAATTCTTTAATGCATGTTATTTTAATAAGATGTATTATTATACTGTTTTGAAAAAAGTAAGTCCACCTGAGTTTCTTACTGGTTCTTCTCAGGAACGGTAGTAGGGTTTGAACCAGTAGTAGATTTTTTTTCTCTCTCTTGATAATGTCAGACGATTCGAAAATGCTTATTAATAAGCTTACTTGAATAAAGAATAGTTAAAAAAAAAAAAAAAAAAAAAAAAAGAAACTTCAACAAAATATCCAAGACGTCATTCTTAGATTTAGGTTGCATCCTGTCGTTTTCACATGCGACATTAAACAAATGTACCGCAACGTGCGTCTGCACCCGGACGATTGGCGCTATCAAACCATTTTTTGGCGCGATTCTCCGGACGACCCGTTGCAAGAATATGAGCTCACGACCGTCACTTACGGCGTTTCCAGCTCCGCGTTCCAGGCTATTAGGGTCATCCACGAGCTAGCGAATTTGAATTCCACGCTCTACCCCGAAGCCTCGCGCGTCCTGCGGGAGGACACATTTGTCGACGACGTCGTCACCGGCTCTGGCACAGTAGAGAGCGCTAAAGCTCTACAGCTTCAACTTGTCGAGGTACTCGGTCAAGGTTGCTTCCAGTTGAGAAAATGGTCTAGCAACAAACCCGAGATCTTAAAAGGATTTCCATCAGATCATCGAGAGGCCCCATTCCGTTTTGAAGAGTCAGGTGACAACATCTTCAAAATACTCGGAATCGAGTGGAACCCATCCGATGACAACTTCTTATACCGTGTGGCTGAGATGTCACGCACGTCGACCAAGCGAGGTGTTCTGTCAGACATCGCTCGACTCTACGATCCGTGCGGCTTCATCACTCCAGTCACGTTCGCTGCAAAATCCTTCATGCAGAGTTTGTGGCTTATTGATCTCAACTGGGATGACCCAATCCCAGCTGAATCTCAATCGTTCTGGTTAAAGTTTGTTAACGACTTCAAGGCTCTGCACCGCGTGCGTGTTCCCAGATTTGTGCTTGCTGATCTGCCATACGAAGCTCATCTTCATGGCTTCAGCGACGCTTCTGAGCGCGGCTACGCGGCCTGCATATACCTCCTTATCAAAACTGAGGCTGAATCAAAAGTCCACCTCATTATATCGAGGTCGCGAGTAGCACCAGTCAAGCAGAAAGTGACGATTCCCAGAATGGAACTCTGCGGCGCCGTACTCTTGGCGCGATTGCTTGAGCACGTGCTAAGTGTCTTTAAAAATAAAATCACCATAGAGTCTACTACGGCATGGTGCGACTCCAGCATTGTCCTAAGCTGGATCCAAACAGCTCCACATAGACTTCAAACTTACGAAGGTAACCGTGTATCTCAAATACAAGGTATGATTCCTAACGTCCCATGGATGCACGTAGCTTCGACTCTTAATCCTGCGGATTCAGCCAGTCGAGGTTTGCTTCCTTCGGAGTTGCTGAACCACAACCTGTGGTGGGGCCCTGTTTGGTTGAAAGATTTTGTTCCGGTTGCAGCACTCCCAGTCCAAACCGTCGAACTACAACCTCAACACTGTACTTCAGCTGCCGCTTTCACAGTGCAAGCTGTCGAGACACGTGTTAAGGACTATCCGGCTGCTGGCGACAGCTGCCACGATGTCGAGGATCCCTGGCTTATCGCAAGTTATAGTTCCTTGCTCAGGCTCCAGACAACTGTCGCTTGGTGTCTCCGCTTTATTAACAACGCGCGAAAGTCAGCTCAGAACCGAAAGGGGTATTTAACTGTCAATGAGTTAAATAACGCCCTAATCACCATGGTAAAGCTCGTTCAATTAGCAGATTTTCACGATACGTTCAAGGCGTTGCGTGAGTGTCGTACGCCTAAAACCCGGATTATTCGTCTCAATCCGTTCATTGATGACGATGGCCTGCTAAGAGTGGGGGGACGCCTCGTGCATTTACGGCTAACTTACGCCAGTAAGCATCCTTTGCTTCTCCCGCATTCGCACCATCTGACTCACATCTTGATTGATCACTACCATTTAATGTTTGGCCATGCAGGCGCTGATACGTTGCTGACTGTAATCCACCGCCGGTTCTGGATATTATCAGCACGCAAGGTCGTCCGCCACAGGATATTCAAGTGCCAACGGTGTTACAGACTTAAAGCCAAGCCGTTAACCCCGTTCATGGGAAACCTGCCTGCCAGTCGAGTCACCCAGGCTAGGCCTTTTCAAAAGGTCGGCGTAGATTTTGCTGGGCCGTTTACCGTCAGAGCATCTAATTTACGCACGCCTAAAACCTACAAGGCGTATCTCTGCGTTTTCATCTGCTTCGCATCCAAAGCAGTTCATTTGGAAGTCGTGTCTGCACTATCCACCGACGCTTTCTTGGCGTGTTTGGACCGCTTCGTGTCTAGACGGGGGTTGCCCTCGGACATATTCTCAGATTGCGGCACAAATTTCGTAGGTGCTCGCAACCACTTGAAGCTGATCTACGACAGCATTGATGAAACTCGGATCCAACAAAAACTTGCACCCCAGCAAATCACATGGCACTTCAATCCCCCTTCTGCACCCCACCATGGCGGTCTTTGGGAGAGTGCCGTGAAGTCTGCCAAAACATTACTCACGCGCATTATCGGCGACCGCGTCCTCACGTTTGAGGAGCTCGCCACCGTCTTCGCCAAAATCGAAGCCATAATCAATTCCAGACCTCTGTGCCCACTTAGCAGTGACCCCAACGACTTCGATGTTCTGACTCCGGGACATTTTTTAATTGGGCAACCGCTTCTCTGTGTTCCCGAACATAACGTTGATAAAGCTCCCGCCAGTCGCTTGAATCGTTGGCAGCTGTTGCAGCAGATAACTCAGCATCTGTGGAAACGTTGGCACAACGAATACCTGCATACTTTGCAGCAGCGACAAAAATGGCTCACTCCCATACCTAACCTACAGGTTGGGGAACTGGTGCTTCTCGTTGAGCCAAACAGTACACCCCTGCAGTGGCGCAGGGCCCGTGTTTCAAGGATATGCCCTGGCACGGATGGGATTGTTCGCGTGGTGGAGGTCAAAACTTCTAATGGTACGTTCATGCGTCCAGTGGTCAAGCTGTGTCCACTGCCTAACGCACATTAACCGTCAAATTTGATTATTAAGTCGCTAAACCACCATATCATACAATTTAGTTATAAGCTTTCACAAATCTTAGTATATAATTTTTTTTGTTACGCTTGCAATTGTCAACATTCATTGAACAAGCTTTCCTTTTTTTTTATTAGAAGTCTGTTTAATATGCTTCAAAGAATTGCAGATACTTTCAAGAGCACGTCTGCTCTTCGGGAGGCGGTATGGCGCCTACCGAATCATTTTCACATCCCTAATTTATGATCGCATCCCTATCCACTTAAATCTACCCTTTTATAGTTTCCTATTTTTGCAAACCACCTTGGGGGTAGACGGGAAAATAAGTGACATCAACCTTACCGCTCCGAACGCCAGGTCGAGAACATCTCCCTCCGGCTAACTTATTCGCGAGCGCCGTAAAAACTCAAGGAAAACCACGGAAAATCATCTACATCTCTATACAAATATACGCCCCGGGGCAGAAGAGAGCAGAAGTGTGGCAGCGCGTCCTACAAAACCTAGCACGCGGGGACATTCGTTGAACCAGGTTTGCTCCCAATTCCCTTCTCTTTTTTCTCCGCTTCCCAAACACTGTGCCCTGGTTATCGGTCATATCTTTGCAAAAAAATCTCGTTAGAGAGCTCATTAGATAAGCAAACTAATTAAACTAATCATTCGACTCAACATTTCAACAACAAGGCCAAAAAAAAATTAAAAATGAAAAATAGTAACAAATTCACCTTACTTTTTTTAATTAAATTTGCATGAAAACTAGGTCGTTAAGATAGGTTTTCGGTGTCGTTATTTGTTAGTACGGGATATTAACTAAAAAATAACATCATAATTACAGTTATACCTTAACCCCCTTATTCATAAACGTGTGCTAACTTAACAAGCCGCTAATAATTGTGTCTCCCTTTTGCTCTTATGGACACATTGTTAAGACCGAAAGGGACAAACAATTATTAGCGGCTTGTTAAGTTAGCAGACATTTATGAATAAGGGGGTAAGTACTTTAGGAAACACAAGTGCTCAAACATGCACCAAAACAGCTGCATTTAACGTTCCCCATGCAAAATCTATAAACAAATGAATGCCAGCAGTGTGCTGACTAGCGAAGTGGCCTTCCATCCATCTAGTGCATGTTTGAGCACTTATATTTCATTGAGGCACTGGTCTCACCGCGAGCTACTAAGCTATGAACTATCGGCCATAAACACGAACAAAAGATACGCACTCCCGTGTAAATAAAAGAGACACGGCGATACTCGCCCAGCTATCAGCTATCACCGCCGGGCGAGTATCGCCGTGTCTCTTTTATTTAGCTCGCGGTGAGACCAGTGGATACTTTATTTATTGAATTTACTATTTATCTAATTATACAACTTCACGGAAACTCCGAAATTGGTATTGCTGTCAAAATAAGCGCCAGTGTCCTTTACACTCGGCAGTTTTCATGAAAATTAATATAGGAAAGAAATAGTAGGTTGTACAGCAAGGGCATAAAGTGATCCATTTTTAACCGAGGCAATTTTTTAATTTTTAAATAGTAGACGAGGATAAAAATGGACATTTATGCCCATGTTGTACACTCTGCTTTTCAATTCGTTTCCGAGGAAAGTAAAACACATTTTCACTGCAATTTACACAACGGAGTTGTCATAAAGCGATAGAAGAAAAATATATAACTAATACCCGCCAACTCATTTTTTAAATATTTTTTTATATTCCTCCTGTGGTTTTCTGCCAAGTCAAACATTTCGGAGCATTTTTGAACTACAATCGATATCTATTTCATGTGATTTACTAAATTTAATGACCGAAAATACATAATTCTGATATTGTACTTAATATAAATAAAATAAATATAACAAGCTTTGTCAGCTATACTATTTTATTACTCAATAAAATTGTGCAATGTTTTAACTGTTTGGCTGTTGAGAACCGATTACCTTAGCCCTAGAAAAAAAATACTTTTATGCTCTAGACCATAAAATGCGATTTTATGTCGTCTACGCAGCATGAGAATTGAAAAAATATTTCGAAATGATATTATGCAGGAATTATACTGTGTTGTTTACTTAATGCGATCAAAGTAGATGGTACAGCCACATCTAGCAGTAAAATTCATAAACATAATTTTCTTCGTGAATGAACATCAGCTGGACTAGACAAAGCTAGTATTATCAACTAGAGATATTTTTTAACAATATTATAAGCATACGCAATATTTATAAGTATCGTAAAATCATACAACTATAAATAGTCCACTACTACAACTATGGTCCACAAGTTCCAACTCGTAACTAAGCATCAATGGAAATCTTTTATTTTGGTTTTATCTAAGTTTATTAATCATTAATGAGGAGACTTTGTGTAACAACTGCATCAATAATATAATAATTACACTAAATTGAAGATATTATTGAAGTAGGGTAAAATTGGGGATTCTGTATACTTTGAGTTTCCCAATTAATTTGACTTAAACCCACGGTGTCAAGTTTTTGTGTTGTGGTGGCAGTTTTGGACCATAGTTGGGTAGTTTTACGGTAGTTACTTTTTGTGTGTAAGTTCAAACCAAACTCTACGAAGACACGAAAGCGAACTGCAGCAACACGACAGTGTACGCCACGAGTCCGCCGAGCAGCCGCAGCGGGAACGCAGCGTCGAGCTCGAACACGCCGAACGCCGACATCTTGCGCAGCGCCGCGCGGTTCAGCCGCAACACGTTCTTACAAGTCGCGCGCATGTCTGAGAAATAGACGTGTGTGCTTACCTCTAGCCCGTAATAGTACATTGTGCATCAAGGGATACCTCCCTTGTACGGAATCACTAATGAGAGTGTTAGAAGCCCGACGCCGTCAGGCGGAGGGCTTTTATGACTCGAGTTAGTATTCCGCTTACCGACCGTGATGCATACAATGTTTTTCGTCACACTTGCCGACAAAAAATATAAGTTTTAAGACATAATACTATTAAATGAAGTACTGTCATTTCTATTACTCCCTAGGGAAATTCACTTTTCTATTACTCCCGCTACGCACGCAAGCAATTGCGCGCTTAGACAGCAAGTGTGATGAAAAATCCATAGCAAAACAAAAGACTGTCGCAATCAAACTAGGGTGAGAAACATTTTTTTATCGATATCGAGTAAGTTTTGTCTAAAAATCATAGTGATATTATGTTTAGATACCTACATTATTTCATAATAATTCAAGCCAAACGTAAAAGAAGTACTTAGTAAGTTAAAGGTCTGTTTTATATGTGTTATTTCATCTAAAATGCAATGTAACTTATATTATCAAAGTTGCTTATAGTCGTTGAGATTGCCAATACCCACATGTGTAAATTTCAAATTTGACAAAAGAAGACTGTAAACATATGTCTCTATGTAATCTCAACGACGTTATATATCTCATATTAAGTAATAACCATTCCCCTTTGACTTGGCCATAGTCAGTGACAAAGACGTAATCAACCTCATTGAAAATAATAGATACTTCAGAAAATTAATACTCCATTTGGTCATTATTTTAATTTGATTTCGTTAATTGCGTATGCGACAAAATGTTAATTGTGTCTCTGTAGATCATTATTATTGAACTTACTCGATATCGATAAAAAAATATTTCTCACCCTAGTTCGATTGCGACAGTCTTTTGTTTTGCTATGGATTTTCCGGTCTCTGGTGCTTACCAAGTACGTATACGTACTTATCATGCCGCTGCTGCTGCGTTATTAACACGATTTACTTTCTATCTATCCCGTAGCCGTATTGCAAGATTTGTAACATTAGGTTTTACTCGATACGTAAGTAAGCAAGCCATCGCGCTCGCTTCAATATGTCGGTGCGAGCGCGATATAATGCATTAAGTATCGAGTAAAATGTAACGTTTCATTGACTTTCCAAATCATGGTACGGCTACTGCTCGTATTTCGTTTTCGTTATTCTTTTTTTGTATTTAGAAATTATACAGGGTGATCAATCCAAATGGGTCAGTATGGTTGTTTCGGAAAACGTAACAGATAGCGAATTCTTATCTTAGGAACCATGAGATCGATTTTAGTAAAAAGAAAAATTGCATTCATACACTTACAAAAATATATATATAATATGTGCCCAGGAATCGAACCTGCACTTTTTGAAAAATTAAATTTCGTTATTTTCATTTGGATATCGGTTGTGTAGCTCTTAAATAGTAAATGCTACTAAGAAACATGATACCTAAACTAATAAAATGCATTATTTTTCAATGAATTTTATTTTTCTTTACTGAAATCGATCTCATGGTTCCTAAGACACGAATTCCCTCGCTATCTGTTATAAATAAATATCTTGGGACATCTTACACAAATCGACCTAGTCCCACGGTAAGCTCAATTAAGGCTTGTAATGTGGGTACCAGGCGACGATATATATAATAGATAGATACATATAGATACTTAAATACATAGACAGCCATGACCAAGGAACAAACATTTGTGATAAATAAATACACAAAGAATGCCCTCGCCGGGATTCGAACCCGGAACCTCCAGCTTCGTAGCAGGGTCACTACCAACTAGGCTACGGAGGCTGACGAACTGTTGACTGTTATGGTTTCCAAAACCGCCATACGTCAGTCATTTGGATTGATCACCCTGTATATGTATTTCACTGTTTTAAATTACAGTGCTCTTATAGAATTGATGTGAAAAATACTTGTAAGCGTACCTGCAGCTGATTCGTTGCGTAGTATTTCGGCACATGAGCTTTCAGCCTTTTTGATAGTTATATAGAAATTTTCGCAAGCAATACTCAACGCTATCAAAAATATTACGTTCTTCAAGCACCAAAGCATTATGGGTAATCTCATATGGCTTGTTGGAAACTGTGAAATAGACAACGTTTCGTTAAAACCTTTTAACCGCCGTAGTCGGATATGTTAGACTAGTATATTACATCAGAGGCCGGGAAAATGAGGATTTCCGGCCAAGTTGGTATATACCGGATAGGTAGCGAGGCCAGGAATCCGCTTTTACGCCGAGGCATGTATAGTGCTTTTCTCAAACATACAAAGAAATATAAAAAAATAATGACAATGATGTCGAAATTAAAAAAAAGTTACTTTGCTGGCCTAGGCCTGAAAAGTGTTCTGAAATTCCATTTCCATCACAGTCCATCACAAATGCGATACTTCCGAGTCTATTTTAAGGAACGTAAAGACAACATTTCATTGCATGTTTGAGAAAAATATATTTGATATCCAGCTGACCCAGAGTCTGATAAATAAAACAAAGCTCTGATTTGGTTTTTACTATGGTACCTAATATTGGTTTCAATCAAATGCAAGCTCTGATCAGCTCTCTCTCTCTTCTCAGGGTGCTTAGACAAGTTGTCAAAGGCAGCTAACTGTCTTTGTCGCACTAATACGAAAGAGTGACAGAGAGGGAAATCTACGATACGCTACTAAGCGTTAGAGATTGGCAACTTGGCTATGCATCCTGATTTGCGTAGTGTAATTTTGTGTTGCCAGTGATTATCGAGAACCGTGATTATCGAGAGATCTGATAAGTATGGATGGATTTGATTAATTGAAAGCCAAAAGAAGGCCAATAAAGACCACATTTTTTAAAGTGAAGTATGTAGTCACTTACATGCTTTGAACTCGCCTTTTCAAACTCAAGCACAATTTGTAAATTCATTAAAACTTGCGTAAAAGTCAGGAAGCCATGCAATGCTATCTGAAACCAAAACTACAGCTATTCATTTAAAAATGAAAGATCTCAGGGTTCTCGGACGTAAATAATATTATTCAGTTGTTGTGTAATGAAATTGAGAACAACGATCTATGTTTCTAAAGAAGAAAAGGACAAGCAACCGAAAGAAGAATCGTTTTACCTAATTAAATATTCTTAGCATATCGGAAAAGTTAAACGACGTAAAACGACTGATATTCGAAAAATAATATTCATCTAATTCAATCTGTATTTTGTTAATCAATAAATATTTATTATTAAAGAACGACATAAAATAAAAACAAACAATATAAGGACTTAACTTAATATCTACACTACCTATAAATAAATAAAAAATGGCCTAAATCGCCGTCAGTGGGCAAGGTAGGTACCCAGAAGGCTGGCCGTTGTATAGCGATACTTAAACGCTGTGCGGGTACTGGCCAGCCCTCTGGTCGCCCTTTAAAAAGTCCATGTGCACTGGGCCCCTATGGCCCCAAGGTCTCCACACCAAACGCCGCAAACATGTAGCCTGTTCCTAAAGCAGCATATTTGCGGCGCTTGAGACTTTCGGCTAATGATGCCGCGGCGCCAGCAGCAACGCCGGTGACCGAAACAGGGGACGGCGCCAGAGTGTCAACGCAGGTGGAGTCCCAAGCTAGCGGCCGACCCATGCTCCAGGGCACCAGCGTCATTCCGTCAGGCCTCTTGCCGTCGTCTCTGGCCAGACCGTTGGGGTCTAGGACGGCCGGTATTTTCGCGCTAACAAGGGCGCGACGCATAACATCATTGATGCTGGCGTGACGGGGGATCCTTCCAACGCTTCGGACACATGAAAGGCCATGGTGGCCAAGTGTGTCCACCATTGTGCCGCACTGACAGCGATGTGCTTGATTTGTAGATGCCCCTAAACGTAAGCTATCTGTATTTTTACTTCGCTCATCTGTGATGAAAGTTCTAACTTACCGAAGTCTGATACACTTTGTTGCACAAGCGAAATGATTTAATTATATCTATGTACGCATTTAACATTTTCGTTTTTGAGACTTCCAAATATTTGATTTCATCTTCAGTTCTAATTTGTGGTTTCGTGTAATCGTCCATCATTTGAACCCAAACGACTAACCCGTTTTTTATCATAACAATAGTTCGAATAACATATATTACTTGCATATCAAGTATAATCGTTGGTGTTATGATGTATAAAGTTACCAGTAACGTAAAAAAACTATAATACCTATTAATAGATAGCCAAGTTATAACATAAATACTAACAATTGATAGTACACAAACCCAGTTTTGTATCTTGTGTTTGTGAAGAAATTCTTTTTTGTCTGTCTTAATACTGTTCAAAACACGTTGCAATTTAATAATTAACTTAACTACGTTGTTCCTTTGCCATGAACTGGCAATATGCGTAATAATCGAATATATTATAAAATATATGCAATCGAAATAAACTATAAAACTGGCTACCTTACTACCAAACACTTTTACACCTTCAATGTTACACCAAAAACGAAGAACTTGGCTTGACACGAGTATGACGGAACCAATAAACGATCTAATATAAAATGATGCCTGATTTTCTGGAGTGATGAAATTGTTAATGATTCTGAAACGCGTCATTAAAAAGAAAGACTGTACTAGAGTCAATGGATAAAACGTTGCTTGGAAATCTTTCTCAATTATGTTATTTAGCAAATACTCGTTTTGCAAATTTATATTCGTTTTGCTTTTATTCCTAGTTATTTGATCACTCTTCTTTTCAGTTTTGATTTGATGTGGAATCATGTTCGATATGCAGTAGCTTCTATTTGTATTGTATCAATTAAATGACACACGTTACTATTATTTTACGACAAAAGTAACACTAAAACAATTTATTTTTATCGGAAAAACAGTCCCCAGTCAACAAAACTGTTAATGTAATGGTATTCATAACGTATTCAGCAATAAGTTAAAGTAAACTGCCAAAACTGTCCAGTCATTTTTACCTTTTTAACCAAAGCTTTTTATATTACATTGATGACTTAAATAATTATGGAAATGTTGTTTCTGTATTATTTCGCGCTCTACGATTAGTTGCTCACATTTTACGCCAATCGTCGATCTTGAAGATAAGAGACAGCATGTTGTCCGCTGATGATGAGGTATTAATATTTCCAATATCGATTTATTTAATTAAAAACAAATTGATGATTTCTAATTAGGAGTTGATTACAGCGCCTTTTATAGCAAATTCAACGCAACGAGGAGTTGTGGAGTTTGAGGATGATTGTTGTTATTTCGTTTTTATTTATACTGTTCAATGTATATAACTAATCTAACTAACCTATATCTAAGATTGGCCCTTGTGGAATTGTATCGAGGATTCTAGCTTCTGGGAGTATTTCCTCGCTGTATCGATCGCATTACTGATGTGTGCGAGGAAGTCTCTTCGTTCCTTAGTTAAGTCATTCGTTAATTAAAATATAGTAAATAAAATAATTACATCCGCCATCAATTTCATTATTGTTAAAGGTAATTGCACCAGAGTTGAGGGGAATGATTACACACACATCCAAATGAAGTACCTACTAATTGCAAAAAATGTAGTGAATGAATGAATGACTTGCGTCAAAATATTGAAGCAAATCCCTTCAACAAACTTTATGGTCAATCTTCAATCAGTTGCAATTGGGTTTGCTGTCAGTACGAAAAAAGAACACTAATTTCAAATTCCCCGTGTGTTTACATGACATATTATGTTGATGTGTGCGTGACCTCAACTCTCGTGGAACTATCTATAAGCAACAACGGAAATCGGTACTTAGGTTATGATTACTTGCCAAGTCGAAGTCAATATGATTATTATTTTCTTAATGTTAATCCACTTGGCAACTAAAGTAATCATAAATTAAGTACTTCCCTTGGTGCTAGACATAAATGGATAATCGATAAACACTATTTTAAAGTGACACTCTACTGAATTGAAGGGTGATTTAATGGCAAATAAAATGTATATAAAGAGATGGTTACAACTAATTGTTTTCCTACTTATCGGGGTCAGTAAACTTTTTTCTTGTGGTTTACTTGTTTAGTGCATAATTAATTTGTGGCCTATGGGCACTTTTTTTGGCTTATTTGTATGTTTTACGCTATCAATTAGATCACGATAAGTGGGGATTTTTTATTAATATTACCGTGACTCCGTTGATGAACTCTTACTTTCACAAAAAAATAGGGACAATAGTTTGCTGAGTCACTATTAAAATAAAATTACATGAAAATCTATGGCTTCAGTTTACTTTATAGTGCTTGATAGTAAGTACCTAAATAACTGACTGGTACCTGAATCATTTACCTTATTGATCTAAGTGTCATGTAAATGAATTATTTTTCATAGACGATTCGTTCCTATTAAGCGTTATTTATGTTTTTTTTATTGCGAATTGGCATTCACAAATCGCACGAAAAACAATGATTTACTTACATTGTCACTGTATTTTTGAGAGTGTCATTATCAACAAAGTTACGTACTTTTTTTTGCAAACCACCTGATTTGGTACTTTGTTATAAGAATTATAAATACACACTAGTATTTGTATTAGGTAATAGTCTTAGAATTTCTAGTTCTCGTTTCCAGAAGCATACTTGGAGATTGTACTATACTCCTTAGTCCTTAATTGTCATATGTAAAGGGCACAGTACCGGTGGCAAATTTCACACTAAATGTATGGAGTCGCCTAAGTATTCTTATGATTAAATGAATAACGATTAAATTATTAGTATTGCGTAATATTTTTAGGAACTTATAGAAATTATCTTACGAGCAAACAAATACAGTGTGTAAATCTAATACGGGCGATCAATTAAACCAGGCATGGGATTCATTAGTGTAATCATGGATTACAAGGTTTTTTTAAAGTTACTCTTAATTTAGACCCCACAGAATTTTTTTAAGATTATCGGAGCAGCAATGTAGGTACGAACATTTGTTATTGTTGATATGGCAGTTATGTCATCTGCCTTTGAAATTAGCTGTCAACGAGTGCTTAACTCGCGCATGTTGCTCTACATTGCGCGCCGAATTATTTTGTATGGAAAATTTTGTTACTCCAATGTTAAGTAAAAGTTATTTCAATGTACTTATTATGTCGTAAACTAACACCCGTTAAGAGCTTCGCCCGTATTAGACTTACACCCTGTATAATGTAAATGTTGTTAATGTCCTTAATAGGTACATAATAATATGTTTTCTTATGAAAACATTATCATTAGGTACTAAATACTAGACTAAGAAGTTATACCTGCCAAACGGTATATTACTTTCAAGACCATTAAATTACAATGGACCATACAATTACATGATGGTGACTTTGTTAAAAGATATTGAAAAATAACCCAAAACATTAACGACATAAAACGTAGGTGTTCCTGAAATCGTTTTATGAAAACAAATGTTAAGTACTTACTTCCAATTTACGAGTAGGTACCATACTAAGTGCATTAGGTAAATGAATAATTTTATTATTCAAGCCTAAAATAATAATTATAAAAACGACTCCATACCTTTTGTGTGAAATTTAGTCTCTAGTCATATGTCACGTGCCAGAGTATATAAGTAGGTACGTGACGATTAATATAATTGTGTAACATGAAATACATATAGGTAAAGTGGATGTACTGAAATAATAAAATAAAATTAAAATGAAGACTTGTGGGCTAAAATATAATGTCGTAGATTATACAAGAGCGAGTTCAACTAGTAAGATAATTGCTAAAGCCAGGGGCCCGTTACCCAAAAGATAGTAACTTGTAATACCGAAGTCCCATTTTGACACCTTCAATTAGAAAAGGAATTCCCCTTGTATTACGAGTTTTTGAGAAGTAGGCTTCAGGGTATAAATTGAAAGAAGAGAGACAGCCTAGCAGTGGGGTAGTACAGGCTTATAAGTAAATGATTCAATATTCATGAGATATACCTACCCCATTCGCTGGTATCATGGCAAATAGCATAATACCACTAAGTAAATTAAATTTTGTATTAAGTGATTTGTTTCCCCTTTCCGATATGTGGGTGTCTCAATAACATTTTTGTCGTGAAGTAATGCTAACGTGTCTAATATCTCCATAATAAAAGACGTGTCACATTCTAATTTCAATAACTATGATTATACAGCAAAGGACGACTGAAGTCAAGAGTGGTGTAATCCTAAAGAAAAATAGCAAATTAAATGTGAATTCTCATAAAGAGTATTTGCTGAACAACATAATTGACAAAGATTTCCAAGCTATGATTTTTCCTCTGAGTTTAGTTCAGTCTATCTGTTTGATGTCTCGATATACTATCATCAAAAATTTTATCACTCCAGACAACCATGTGTCTTTTTACATAAAGTCATTGATTGGGTCTAGTATTTTAATCTTTAGTTGTATATTTCGCTTTTATTATTACATTGAGGCCGTGAATAATTATGGCAATTCTGTTGTTACTTTTTTGTTTTATTTTGATATTGTATTATTTTTCATATTTTCAGTTATTTCATATATTGATAATTCACTGCAAAAGAGCAATGATGTTGAACTTATTATTAAATTGCAAAATGTGCTTAACTCTTTTAAAACTGACAAAAATGAATTTCTGTCCAAGCACAAAGTTCAAAATTGGTTTTGTGTATTTTTGGTTGCAGGAATGTATCTTGTTTCTTGGCTTTCTGCTAATAGGGATTTTGAAATTCTTAACTTACTAGCGTCTTTTTGCTTGACAATACCATCAATTATATTTGATTTCCGTTTAGTTTGTGTTATTTGCATGGTCGTTATATTAAAAAATGAATTACTTGTTTGGATTAATGAAATAGAAGAATACAAGAAAATACAAATAAAAGCCGAAGGGAAAAGTACATACCTATACATACCAGTGTCCGAAAGGGATATTTTCAATGCTTATATTGATATAGTTAAGGCATTTTGTTTGAGTGACAAAGTGTATCAGGTTTCGGTAAGTTTGAGCTGTCATGACAGATCAGGGTCATAATTGGAAACATAAAAAAAATCGGGTACCTACAGTTCAAAAGACAAACCAGTTTATATTTTAATATCGCGCAGAAAAACCCTTTAAAACTGATATTAGTGAAGTTCTATTATAGCCAAAACGGCGAAAATGGAACCAATGCTGCCATTCCTTAAATGTAATTTATTATAGGTATATGTCGTTGCTTTAAAATTTAAATCCACTCTAAAACTCGTTTCACTACATTTTCTTCGAAGTACCTACTCGGGATTGATACTGATTGTTCAATTGTAAATACCCAGAACAATTTTTGGTTTCAGATTATCTTACATGGATTCCATACATTTACACATATTTTGATGAATTTAGAGTTTATGCTCGAGGTAGAAAAAGCAAGTCCCGATTCAAGCATCGTAAGTACTGATGTGCTAATTGCGGAAAATTACAAAAACGCTTAACAAAGGCTTATTAGACAGGGAAGTTACAAGACTTTATACTATCTTATGTAAACTAAAAAAAGTCTTTAAACATGTTATTTACTAGACTTATCTATATCTTTCTATGACTTTCAGTAAGCGTTTCTAAAAGTTTCCGTAATTTGCACATGTCATCAGTAATTGTAAATATGTTAGGGATAAGTGGGTTTGGGGTTTGGGCTTAATTTTAGTGGATTACATCAATTCGGTAGTAAAGTCACTTCACATCAACAGCCTATCCTCCTAAGGCCCACCATACAAGAGAAATTGATGTAAAATTTTTTACTCACTTAGTAAGGCAATTTTACGAACAAAACAATTGCAACTCCTTGCTTAAATTTAAAATAGAATATAATTTAAATTGGATCCTAGTGAATATGTCGTAGTATTAGGACAATAAACTCCAGGAGGCTATTTCAGTCCACTGCTGGACTTAAGCCTCTCCTATTGCCTATGTGTATGGACGCATTATGTAGAAGGTAAATGCCCATAATCGCCACGCAGTGCAAGCGGATTGGTGATCGCAGTGGTGTGTCTCGTATGATGACGCTGCTGCCCATCATCAATCTTCAACAATAAATGTGGTCAGTGACACTTCAATCCCTTAGTCGACTCTTACGACACCCTCAAGAGAAGTTAGAATACTGACAAATGTATTCTTGTTGTCATCTCCATGTATCCACTAGTACTAAAGTAATTCGTTTTGATTCAGTTTCAGATAACTTACCTGAGAACTTCTATAATTATTTCGAATATCAAGAACGTTCTAGTATTGATTATGCTAAGTATAGCTTGTGAGAATTTCTACAAGGCTGTTAAAATTGCTGAAAGCTCCTGTGCACATATGTTAAGTGATAATACAGCAATCGGTAAGTTAACATGTAGCAGTCACGAACGTTCTTGCCACTTAAAACAATATGCTCTTCAGCCTCCATAGCCTAGTTAGTAGTGACCCTGCCAACGAAGCTGAAGGTTCCGGGTTCTAATCCCGGCGACGGTTTTATTTGTGTTTTTATTTATTTATCACAAATATTTGTTCCTTGGTCATGGCTGTCTATGTATTTAAGTATATATTTTATAATGTATCGATCTATTATTTATATCATCGCATTCAATTGAGCTTGCCGTGGGACTAGGTCGATTAGTGTAAGATGTCCCATAAAACGGATTTGTGCTTGATTGTCACCACGGTCGTAACCAGAATTGCCCATTTCCGAGTATTTACTGGCCAAATGCTATTTATACTTGTCTTGAATTTAAAGATTTATACGTTAACATTGAAATATTTTCATCATCATCATCATCATCATCATCACCAATTAAAGGAAAAAGTAGCTGTCGAGTCGTACTCAGATGTCAAAAGGCTTGCACAGAATAGAGAGGAATGGCGATTACTCCACCGACAAGAGCGTAGCTCTTAAGTAATGCTGCTGCTGCATCATCATCATCAGCCAATTGACGTCCACTGCTGGACATAGGCCTCCCCCAGAGAGTTCCACAAAGATTGGTCGTGAGCTGTCCGCATCCATTGGACAGCCGCAACCTTCACCAGGTCGTCGCTCCATCTTGTGGGGAAATATTTTATTGATCACAAAATATCACACGATATTATGTAAAAATAAACTTTAAGTAAAATTCAATTATATATTTATTTTGTTTACTCCTGAATTTGAGATGTGCATATTTATTTATAAATTTACTGTTAGAGACCCCTAGGTCCATGAAACTGAAGGTCATGTTCAAAGTCAAAGTAGGGTAGAGAGGGGCAGGTTGAGCAGTCGGGTAAGTTGAGCAACTTAAATATCTTGGAAACTACACTCGTTAGGCTAGGACATTAAATTGCAAAAAGAGAGGTCTAGTGAAAATAAATACAAGAACCTATAACAAGTTCCTATGTGGAGCACGACATGGTGGCAAAAGTCATCTATATTTTTTTGATCTTAAAAGTTAAAAATTAATGTTTGGATTTATCGCCTAGATCTGCGATAAGAAGTGCTACCAGTAATATTTTTTAATATGAATACATAGTCCGTTTATGTGTTTATCGAATTGTAACTATAATTTTAGTACATCTCTTACGTATTTGATTTTAATATTTTTTTGTGATAAATCAAAGTCCAGGGGCTAGTTGAGCAATTTGCAATGGGGCAAATTGATCAATGGAATTTAGTATGGATTTTTTTAATAACTGGCTATTATTGGTATTTTTGTCATAAAATGGCTTTTTAGGGTGTTTTCAATATTCTAATTATTCTATAAAAATACGTTAAAAATGCCTGATCGTGTTAAAAAGGCTATTTTTCCTTGTAATTTTGGGCCTGCTCAACTTACCTCGGAATCGGGGCATGATGAGCATATCTGACTTTTATTACTTTAAGATATTTTTTTGTGAAATCTTAAACAAAAAAGAAAAAGTGTCTGGAGACGTTTTTGCTCTATTAAATTTCCTACCAACTGCAGTAGATTTTATAATTTTAAAACCTATTGCTTAGGAATTACACCGCGATAAACTCAAATGTGCTCAACTAGCCCCTCTCTACCCTACTTTATTTCAATTGGAATTGCATTAAACTCTTTTGAATAGTCTAAGTTACACATAAAATTAAAACTACTTCCGGTTCTGACCCTACACCACTGATCCGAGAAGAATCGGGAATTGTTTTTTTTAAACAATTATAAGTTCCTACATCTTACGACTATCAATCTTCTGGCATGTTGACTGTGCTTGTGAAAATAAAATGGACATAGTTTATGGTAAAGGATCCAGAAGTAATCTAGCCCGCAAAGGTCAATAAAAATCTGTCAATTCATTTTGAATCCTATGTCCAAAGGAAAAGTCATTTATTTCAGTGACAATTATCAGATTTTGGATCCTTTTCGCTAAACTGCATCCAAATGTGGTTGGTGTAATCCCTGCTAAATGATACAACGAATAAAAAAAGAAAATATTTATTCATCAAATCAATTATCTAAATCACAATCAACATCCGCAACACAGGCTTCGTCAGGTATGGCTACAACAGAATATCAATAATAGGTATCGTCACATACAATTAGATACAAAGATGAAATCCGCAACAGGCTTTGTCAATCTTAATAGCTAGTTACTAGTACCACGAACACCCCGAAACGTACCCGGCCCAAACGTGCCCATTACACTGGCAGCGTTGCCGCGCTGTATGGCCATTGAAATCTGTTGTACCTACAACGAATTGAAAAACTTTATTTTACCAGAAATACGAGCGACGTGCAAGAACGTGTTGCGACTGAACCGCGCGGCGCTGCGTAAGCTATCGGCTTTCGGCGTGTTCGAGCTCGACGCTGCGTTCCCGCTGCGGCTGCTCGGCGGGCTCGTGGCGTACACCGTCGTTCTACTGCAGTTTGCTTTCCTGTCTTAAAATAATAGTGTCTTGAAGCATGCAAATTTTGGATTGAATCAGGTCGTAGAATGTCTGTGTCAACGTATGTGAGCTCAACGTATACTCGTACTTGACAACTCGTCTTAATATATAGTAAATTATATGTCATAAAATTTAAATAATAAAATAGGGATTGAGTGAGACGGTTATTAATTTATTAATTTGCTACTTAAGAGACATTCTATCTTAAATTGTTACGTAATTTAATTATCCTAGCAATATCTTGTAGTGACCATATATCCATATTAATAATCTTTAACATTTAACTTGACCGCCCATCGATAGCAGAAAAAGTGTACCTTTTAATTTTTTTTGCAATCATGGACTGTAATACATCATTTTACTCGGCATCGTGCGTACTTTTCAGTTATGAAACAAAAAAATTGTCCCTAATGTCACGAAAATAAGTATGTAAATTGAGATTACTCAGTTTAGTTACTCCCATACTAAATGTATGAAACAAAATGTAACGAAACAGATAATTAAAAAATCTCAAATTTGTTGCAGAATTTTTCATACCTTTAGTATGGGAGTAACTAAGCTCTGAAATGGAATTCGAGATCAAAAATGTAAGCAATCTATGACAATGACATGACATTACAAAGTCAATGTTAAAGTGACATTCCAGGGGTATAAAACGCTTTATATCGAATGTAGTTTTTAACACCTTTGTAAATTAACGTCGCATTTTGAGATTGGTTTTTTATTTTATTTTATTTAACACTTCACTTACAACTATCCTTACAGGTACTAAACCTAAGACAATGTTTTATGTGTAGATGTAGATACGCGAAAGTCAAAGTATGTTCGATACACAAAGTATCACAATCGTTAACATATTTTTGGATATGACAATAAAAAACATACATCTGAGTGTCGACGGTTCCTGATTACAAAAATAATACCTAGAAAATTTGCTAGAATGATGTAAATAATCAACATAATCAATGTTTGAAAACGAATGTCGTGTTACTTTAATCTTTAAGGATAGTCGGGGAACGAATTTCAGTCTTCATCTTAGTTACGATCGAATCCATTTCGATTAAAATATGAAAATGATTGTTGATTGTTATGAAAATGATTGGTAAAAATACTAAAATCTGTATACTTTGTAATGCTAAATTTTAGGAGTAAAAATTCATAAAACAGTCATTTGGCGCACCCTCTTGTTTTGATTTTTGAAGTACATAGTTATAAATGCGAACCCTCTTAAATGGTTCTTAGTGTAGTTACCGTATTAAATTACGAATAAACTAGTTATTGTTTTAACTGCGAACCAAATGTTTATGATTTCTTATCATTGCCAGTAGTATAAATTAAACACCTTACATTTTATTAAAAGTAGCGAAATATATAATTAAAAAATATATATTCGAGGGTTGCCTGGTGAAACCCTATAAGTACGTGACACCTAGTTTCGAGAAAAATGATGTTAAAGGTTTATTGTCATCGGACACTTATTTTGATAAATAGATTCGTAGTTTTATGAGTGGTTTGTGAAAAGCAATTTCATTCACTTTAAGTTTATCTATGTTTTAGTTATGTAACTCGTCTAGTTTTCCTGTAAGATAACATTTTTTACCAAGGGGTATCGACTTATTGGGTTTACGCATAAATAACAAAACCATATTTGTTACTAAGAGGGTATTATTACCAAATAAAAACTTAAAAAATAGACGAATCTAAAAGTAATAACGGTATTATTCTACATCTGAAAAAGTAAGTGCTATGCCAACAAACGTTTTTAGGCTTCTTATCCATCCATGATACTCTTCAGGTATAATTCAGTATGTTTCAGCGGGGCAAAGTGCTTCTATGAACGGTTTGTCTGTGACTGGACCTGGTGTTTCAACGGCGGATAAAAAAATATAAGCTGAAAGGCAATGACGATGGTGGGTTTCCATGGTTTTGAGGATCCGCACATTGTTTTGCGTTGCCTATTGTATTTGTGGTACTCATGCTTTGGTTGGGAAAATCAGTTTCAGAAAAGGACTCCTCCGATCTTGATGAATCGCAAATTGATATTGCCACCCAAATGCGCTATATTCTTAACGACAGTAATGGCATGTCGGACTCAAGTGAGTCTTTTGTGGATTGTTGAAAAAAAAACTGTTGTTGGAATCGATCTATAACTTGATTTATTGTGCTTGCATTTTTTCCGGATGATGAAGCTGACTTATTTGGCCGTGACTGTTTGGGTGAGGATCCTGCATGTGTGCCGCATCCTGGGGACTTTCGCAGTTTTGATGAGTCGCGGATTGATATCGCCGCCCAGATGCGCAGTAGTGGTGGTAAAGGGACTCAAATGGGTCTTTTACAGATTGCTTGAAAGTGGTGTTATTGGGATGAAGTTGCTTATACAGGTAATTTATTCTGCTTTCGTTTTTTTTCAGATGATTGAACTGAGGATCCTACTTGCGACTGTTTTGCCAAAACAAATGGATTTTGACTCGGATTTTGCTACTGAGGGTCCAAATGTTTCATCCAAACAGGAAGATTTTTTATGGAGCTGATTGATGAAGTTTTGGATCGAGTTTGGATTGCTGTGGAGGATCAGCGGGAGCTCCTTGTGTTCCTGATACAGATTCGGAGAGCGATGCACCTCGGCGGGATGATTCTGGCCGTG